>WAAE01024416.1:332652-388462 GCA_013400495.1 Nicator chloris
GACACCAAAGGCACCCATGCACTGACACCAAAGGCACCCCTGCATGGACACCAAAGGCACCCATGCACGGACAGCCCCTGGCACACAGACACAGCCATTTGCTGCCACTGAGGACAAACACAGCTCGCAGGGGATTGCCTTTGCAGGGTGCCCCACAGCAAAAGGTGGCAGAAAAAGCACTGGCCATTCCAACTGCTGCAAGGGCTGGTGAGGGGCATTTATGGAGGAAAGAGGGGCTGGGAGTGAGATGTGCTGGATCTGGCACCTCGTGGCCAAAGCAAGAGGCACCTTCCTGCTCCCAGAGTGTGAGAGGCTGCACAGAGCTGCGGCTGCCTCATTGGGCAGCTCCAGGTGATCCAACGAGTGCCCCACATGGGTGCTTGCACACTCCGCTCCCATTCAGTCACCACTGGGTTTCCTCAGTGGTGCAACCACAGATTTCCTCTGGAAAGTCTCTGACATCTGGATGCTTAAAGCAATTTAATCACAGCACAGGAACACAGGAGCAGGTCAAGACGGTGAGTCCGGGAAGGGACCCTGAACCAAGGTATCCCCACCCTAGCATGGGCATCCCAGGGCCCCCTCCCTGCCGTTGCACAGGGGGATGTAGCTCAGTGGGAGAGTGCTTGCTTTGCATGCAAGAGGCCCTGGAATCCAATCCCAGCACCTCCATGTCCTTTTGCCTCCCCGGACCCCTCTCTGCTGTATGCAGGGCAGCCAGAGCTCCCTAGGAAAGGCCAGGCACTGTATCCTGGCACCTCAAGCCTGTGTAGAAATGCCCCAGCTCTTTCCCTCCCCGTCCAGAGGCTGCAGGGCACTGGACCACTTTGTTTTCCTTCCCCACGAGTCTCGGGGTGCCCTTAGGGGTCAACATCGGTGCTGGGAGGAGCAGCTGGGAAGGAGGGCTGGTGGTGCCCAAAACCTCTTCTGGGAGCTGGATGCACTGCTCTCCCATGGATGTGGGACACGGTGATGAGTGGGCATCCACTCAGCAAGATGGAAAACTCTTCCACCTCCCCACACCACTTCCCTCAGTATCTTTTTCCTCACCTCTCCCGGGTCTGCAAAACCTGGAGAATCCCCAGTGTGCCGCTGCCCCGGCGGCATCACAGTGCCTGCCTGGGAGGAGCGGGGCTGCTCTGGCTGCCAGTGACCTTCTCCTATCAGCTTCGCCCGGGAACCCCAGCGAGGGCATCCCAGCACTCCCAGGGTGGGTGTCTGGAAGTTGGGTAAAACCGTGGCCGTGAGCAGCATCCGAACCTGCGCAAGAACTCCTGTTGGAGTTCGAGTCCAACGCCTTCTCCCCTCGACCATCACAGCCCTGGACCCCCGGCGGGGGGGACACCCTGGCGCCGGGCCGCACCGCGCCACGTATTGCCGGGAAGTGGGGAAGTGTCCGGGAGGTCCCGGGACAGAGGGGGGGTGCAGGAGTTATCCTGCACCCCGGCTCGTTGGTCTAGGGGTATGATTCTCGCTTAGGGTGCGAGAGGTCCCGGGTTCAAATCCCGGACGAGCCCTGCTTTTTGGGCACTCGTCGCCGCATTCCGGGCACGCGTGAGGCACAGGGGCGTGGAGGCCCGATACGGCCCAGCTGTGGCCGGGATTGGTCCCCTCCTGAGTGGAGAAGGCGCTGTCGGGGCAGTGGGGGCCGGCAGAGCGTGGGGTCTGTGCTGCCGTTTCGGCCGCGGGTGGACGGCACAGCCGTGGTGCAGGGAATCTGCTTTGGAAAAGCTTGATGTTAAAGGAGTTTATCATCGCCGCCTCGTGGAGGAAGTGGGGGAAAAAAAAACCACGAAACAACTGGAGATGCTGGGGATTGAACCCAGGGCCTCTTACATGCGAAGCAAGCGCTCTCCCACTGAGCTACATCCCCTACCATAGAAGAAAACAGAGGGTACATTCTCCTGGCACTGCAGGGGTCGTGTCTATGTGCCAAAAGTGATGTTAGCTGAATGAGAAGTGTCACAGCCATCCCACGGAATGCTGTTCGCAGGGAGCTGGGGGATGCAAGGGCTGATCATCCCGCACCCAGTCAGCAGAGAGCAGCAGGGGTACAGTCCCCAAAAGGAGGAGCTGTCCTAACAAAGGGTTGTCTCCAAAGCCAGGGCTTTATCTAAAGGAGGAGCTGCCCCCAAAAAGGAGGGGTTTTATCCAAAGGAGGATTTATCCAGGATCTCTTGCACCCAAAAGTGCAAGACACCTATCCCTACACCAACGATCTGGAGTGCTGCACCCCTTTTGCCTCCCCAGCCCTATAGTTTGGATTTCGGAGTACAGCTTAGGCTGTGCTTTTCCCCAGCACACCCACAGCCTTGAGGAGGAATTTTCAGGCCAGCCATGCCAGGAGGCAACCCCAGGGCCTTTTGAGGGGACTCTGGCAGCCCTGCATCCAGCAGGGAGGAGTCTGGGGAGGCAAAAGGAGATGGAGATGCTGGGGGTTGATCCCAGGGCCTCTTGCATGCAAAGCAAGCGCTCTCCCGCTGAGCTACATCCCCTGCTCCAGCAGCTCTTTGCTGCTGACCCTTGAGGCTCCATACTGCCTGCAGGAATTAGCCAAGCCAGGATGTGGGACTAGCCCTGTTCCAATCCATGTCACAGCCCCACAGATCCCGGTGTGGCTTTGGGACAAGGGACAGGAGCTGTGAGTGCTGAGTAACCAGCAAATCCCCCCATCTGCTCTTTTTTCCCAGCTCCCATCGGGGTCAGCAGAGTGCTGGTGCTCCTATGGGTGCCATGGGGGTACAGCTCCAGGGCAGGACATAGGGAACTTTTCAGGACACAGTTCCTGAGCGTTGTAGCTGTTGGGCTCTAGCTGTGCCTGTAGCTGTGCTGGGGTGGGAAATTAGCTGCTGCAGGAGCCCTAGCTGCTGGTGACCCCCCTTCACTCAAGGAGAACAGTGCAAAGAGATGATTTGCACAGTAGTGCAAAAAAATCAAAAATCAAGCAGATGATTTGCTCACAGCAGTGAGCCTCCAATGCCTATTGTGACACGTGGCTGTGCCAGAGCAGAGATTTCCTCCATCCAAACCCTCTGAGCTGACCAAGGGCAACTGGGAGGATTGTTCAGCCACAGTCTTTCATATCACAGAGAGGTGGAGGGGAGCAGGCAAGGGAAACACTGCAGCCCGTGATTTCCAGGTCTCATAACCCCCACAGATACCCAGCTCCTTCAACCCCACGTAACCAGCACTGACAAGAGCTATTCCACACAGCAACAAGTGCATCATCCTTCTCCTCTGGGAGCTATGCAGACACCTCTCAGCAAACATGAATTAACAGCCCTGAAATGTTTAATCAAACAATTCTTGAGTTTAAAACTTAGATTTCCTCCCAGGACCGTGCAAACCGTTGGGATCTGGGCTCCGCTTTCGCTGCAGTCATCCCAGTCTCTCCCTGAGGGCTGCCCTCCACAGCAAAAGCTCAGAGCAGAGGAGGGTGTAGGACAGCCAGGAGCAATGTCTGCTGATGATGTGGGTGCTGGGTGATACAGTGCTGCTGGAGCCAACAGGGCTGCGGGATGCAAGTCTTGTGAGCCCCATTCCCACAGGGAGCACCAGGAGGGCCAGACCGGGATGTCTGTGCCTTTTAATCTGCGTGCTTCTTCCCCCATGACTCACACATGTGGGCAGCCTGTTATTTTCCTGTTTTATGGGATCTCCAGCCCTGAGGAAGAGCCAGAGCCCTTGGCAGAGCCACTGCCTGTCTGGCTCCACAGGTGTGGCAGGGAGGGCACCCTTAGCCCCTGCCCTGTGCTTGATCCATGGGTGTCTGGGGTGGGATATCCTCAGTGGTGGTCTCTCCTCCCTCTTATCCTGGCCATGCAGCCACTTTCTCTCCCCTTCCTCAATCTGGAAGATTGCTCCAAGCTCCATCCAGCCTGGCCTTGGATACATCCAGGGACTGGCCACACAAGTCCCGTCTCTCAGCCTGCCATGCCTGCAGTCTTCCAGCTCCAGGGACTCTGTATCTCACCTGGATGGCTCCAGGTATGTCCCAAAGTGCTCTGGCCACCAGTCCTTGCCCCAGTGAGGGGTATGAGGGATGCTGCCTGTTAATGCAGCTCACTCTCCCAGCATTGCGCTCAGCCCAGTCTGAGATACGCCTTCTGCAACCCAGTAAAGGCACAGGTGGTGGATCTGTCTCTTCATCCTCTCCCACTGCTGTGACACACCACAATTTTTGTCTTCTCACCTGGATGTGCAGAGAAGCTGCAGATTGACGTGCTGTGTTGACCCACCAATGATCCAGCCACCACCAATTCTTCCAGCCCTATCACCAGCACCATGCTGCCTGGGGCTTCCACATATCATAGAATATCCTGAATTGGAAGGGACCCAAAAGGATCATCAAAGTCCAACTCCTGGCTCTGCACAAGACACCCCAACAATCCCACCCTGTGCCTGAGAGCGTTATCCAAACACTCCTGGAGCTCTGGCAGCCTTGGGACTGTGCCCATTCCCTGGGGAGCCTGGGCAGTGCCCAGCACCCTCTGGGGGAAGAACCTTTTCCTAATCCAACCTAACCCTCCCCAGGCAAAGTCTCCATTATGAATGGTCCCACTCACTTGCTGTTCACAGCAATCTCTCCTTCTCCACCACAGCTCTCTGTGCTTGTTCCTCCTCAAACTGTGACTTCCCCTCTCCTTCCCACCTCATCCACCCCCAGGGTGGGAAGGTACCTGTCCTTCAGGAGCCTGAGGATACCGAGTGGCCACAGGGAGAAGGTTTCCTCCAAGGTCATGGAGCAGCTGAGGGAAGATGGGAAGTGGGCAGGAAACATGAACCTCAGCAGGCATGGCCAAAGGGTGGCACATGGGCCATACTCCAGGCTCTTCTCAAACATGCTTCTGCGGCTTTTGTGTGCTTTAGGTAGGCAATGCTGGGACCAAATCACAGGACCCAGCATTCTTTGTCCTCCCTGTCTTGTTAGGTAGCTCTGTGTTTCTCACTGGAGCTTTTGGCTGTGCTGCCTCTACAGAACCCTGTATTTAGGGCCTGATCAGCAGGTCTGGGGGGTCCTGCCTGGGGCAAGGGCTGGCTTGGGGGGGAAATGTGGTGAATTCAGGACTGCTCTTGAGCTGGGAGCCAAGGAGGCACGGCTCCCAGCTGGAGTCAAGGCTCCCATGGGAGACAGAGTCCCCAGACCCTCAGGATAGGGAGCCCTGAAAGGCACCAAGGTTCTCATTTCCCCGACTGTCTGCACTAAGACATCACAATTTTCAGGTCAAATCAAGGTGCTTTGTAGATTTTTGGAGACATTGGATTTTCAGAAAAAACAAATTAAAATCTGTATAACCTCACCAGTGGAGTAATTCAGTGCAAAGCTACATAAAATGTAGTATTTCTGTCCACCTGCTCCCTCCTGGACTGTTTGGTGCAGCAGGCTTGGGGGAGGCAGCTGCACAAGGCCCAGAGACCTACAGCTTCCCAACAAAACTTCTGCTGGAATTCCAGAGCATTTTGTAATTTTTTATTCAAAATTTTGCATCTCTGCAGACAATTTCCAGAGCTGGGATAAAAATATCTGAGCAATCCTTGGAAGGACACCTCCCTTCTCCTGGTGCACTGGCTGCTGAGCAATTGCCATGTAAATTTTCTCCGAATTAGGAGCACCTCTGTAAAGATCTCCTGAGCAATAAAACCGGTTGAGCTTGGTGAAAGGCTCAGCATAATCCCTCATTATAAACACTCGCAATGTTTATGCAAATACTCCTATTCCTCCTTCCATCAGCTGAAAAGGTTCTGCCTGATGATCCATGGCATCTTTAAAAAGGCTGTTGAGAGGCTTTACTCAATTTATGACAACTTCCAGAGATTCCAGTGTCCCCTATCCATAAAGTAATTATTGTCTCCTCTTTTTCACTCTTCACTGTCCCCCATTGAACACTGGGTGAGCTTGGCATAGGATGCCCATCCAAAGGAGTTCATCTCCCAAGAATCCCACTTCTGCCTTTTTTCTGTGACTCCACGTCCACCCTCCTTAGCTCAGCCCTCCAAAATGTCGCTGCAAAATGCAGAGTAAATGCCATTTTGAAATGTCAAACCTTCACATTCCCAGCTCCTTGAGGGAACAGACAATAAAGTCTGCTCCTGAGGGAATTCCTCCCTGAGCAGGTGCTTGCCGTGGGGCAGGAGGAGAGGTTTCCAGGATGAGAAAGTTGCCTTGGGACTGGTACCCGCAAACCACACACTTCTGTCAGCACAGGGAAGAGCTGGGCAGCAGAAACCCCAGTTTCATGTAAAAAGCAAACCTCCCCGGCAGCAGCAAGCTGCTGCCAGAGGAGGTCACCCCTCCAGACTCCTGAACAAAGAACAGCAGAGGACTCAGGCTATGACGTAGCAAGTCTTTAATGAGAAGGAGAGTGAACCAGTTCAGAGTACAAGTGCGTTTCCAGCGCTCAGTAAAGAAATGGATAAACCCCACTTTGGGACAAGCTGATCCCTACAAGGTGTCCCCTTGCCCCACCACCGCATGACTATCATCTGCCATCTACAGCCTGCTAGAAGCATTTATTGCCCAGCCAGCAGCAAATGTCGTGTAGAACATGGAAATATAAAGACTTAGTGAGATAAAGGTGTACAGAGGCGTGGTCTGGAGTGACGAGCTCGCACGGCTCCTGTCCTCCTGGGGCAACTGCTGGGAAACCCAGGGGCATCTCCTTAGTCCTCTTCCCCAGTCTTGGCCGTGTGCTTTGCTTGCCCTTCCTGACCACGCCGCTGGCACGGGCAGGAGGAGGAGCCCGCCGGGGACACCCTACAGCCGGGTGCCCAGGCACAGCAGTCCCGCCTTGCCCAGCCCCCGGGAGCCCACGGGGACGCCGCAGCAGCGCAGGTAGCTGCCGACCGCTGCCGACGCCGTGGAGCCCACCGTGGTGTTCTGCGGGAAGGAGCTGAGGATGGGCCCGGGCAGCGTGACCACCACCGTGGGTGGCTGGATGAAGGCGGTGGAGTCCCCGCAGCGGCGGAAGCAGGGCTGGTTGCAACTGGTGGCCAGGGGCCGGGGACTGCAGGAGGAGGGCAGGCACAGGTCGTAGCAGGACATGGCTCGGCAAGGATGTGCACCTGAAAGCCAGAGCCGGGGTGTAAAGGCAAGGCAGAGGCCAGTCTGTCCCTGCTGAGCCCTCAAGCAATACCTCCCATAATAGGAGGCATGGGAGAGCGAGCTAGAGGGTGGGTCTGGATGGTTTAGAAACACCAGAAGAAGGCTTCCCCCCGCCTCGCCCCATAAACTGGTAGGGAGAATGAGAGGAGTTTGGTTTGAGCTGCAGATTGGTCTGGGAAAGTTGGAGGCACCAGTACTAGGACTAGAGAGCAGACCCCTTCCTGCTCCAAACTGGTGAGCCTTTGGCAAGCAAGGTGCTCACAAGCTGCCTGTAGTTGAAGCAAAACCCACTTAAATCAAGACAACATGACCTGAGCCATCCCATCCCAAAATATAAGGGACCATTGATGCCCGTCCATAAACAGGGACACATCGATCCCTACAACCCAGTCGTGTCCTGTTATAATTTGGTTTTGTCCTTCAGCAAGGAAAATGGTGCAGGATGCAACTGGTTATGTGGTTGCAGACCCTGTAAGCCCTGTATCCTGCAACCCCTTGCACTGTTCATTTTAGGACATCTTCCCTGATGTCCTGTGCAACTGGAAGGGAGGAGGGAGGGGTGGGGAAGGGGATGGAGCCTGTCTCGACTTACCCAGACGGAGGTGGCAGTGGCAGCAGCTGGAGCAGGTGGTGGGGCTGAGCACTGTCCCCACAGTTTTATAGGGTGGCCCAGCCCCCCAGGGGAGCGGGTGTGTGCCTTCCGCCTGAAACTCCCCAACAACCAGCACTTTTCTCCTGGAAAGCTCGCCCGACTGATTAAACAGTTCCTCTTTCATCTCTCATGTTTTTCTTCCATGTAATACTGAGTAAGATTGAAATGATTTGGGCTACAGGCATTAATTACCTTCCTTCCTAAGGCCAGGGGACATTTTAGGTCTTTATGCCACCAGGCAGGAGAGTGTTCAGCAGAATTTAGGGCAGATGTATCCCCACCTTCGTCTCAGCACAACCCATTCAGCTCCCTGGTGCACCTGAGGTGAGACCAGGGATGTAAACTGAAGTAAGGAACATCCATTTGGAGTGAAATCCTGTGCCAGGAGTCTCATGGATGTCAGGAAAGCTGAGAGGCTGCAGGAGTGAGGATATGAGCTATGTGGACACAGGGACCTGACCTAGCCCAGCATGAGCAGTTTGTTATGGGTTTGGATGCACTTAGAGGATTTTCCTTTTCTTTTTTTTTTTTTGTTACTATTCCTCACACCTGGGGTATGAGTCCTGCTTGGAAGGCACATCAGATTTTAAAAGCAAAGTGATCATGGGCTCTAAATTTCACCCCCACAGGTGACACACACCTAAACTAGCTGATTTTGTACAGGGAGCTGACTTCCAAGAGCCCTTCCATCCTGCTCTTCAGATGAGGTAGCAGCAGTGAGCCAGAAGGTCACAGGTGTCCTTCCTCACGATGGAGTGACATCATCAAGACAGGGTTAATTACTGTAATTACAGGCTGTGGTGTGACACCGGATCACTCTGCTGGAAGCCTGTTAGCTGCTAAACATCCCAAACATCCCAACCTGCACTTAAACGTGAATCACCCACACAGTGGGGAGAGGGAATTGCTGATGTGGTCCCAAGCAGGACCATGATGAGCCATCATGAGCTCTAGGGGCAAGGAAAGTTTGAAAAAGGCTTTTCATTTCACACCAGCAGAGCCCAGTTGACGGCACAAACATCTCCTGCCCTGGAATAAACCCTGACAGTACCAGGACACATGTACTGTGCATGCACGGGGCTGTCAGGATCCTGATAAAGACGTGCTTTGTGGGGCTTGGGGGGGTCATTTGAGTTCTTGAGATGACTTGGCTATGATGGATTGTACTGGATGGTCCCCAGTGACTCCTCTCTGCCCTGTCTGTCAGGGCAGCAAAGCCTTTCCAAGGCTCTGAGGTTGAACTCAGCTATCTCTTAACATCATTCTGAAAGGGGGAAAAGGAAATCAGGTTTTTCGAGGTTCAGCAAAGGATATGGGCTCCAGGGAGAAACAACCTGGCAGCTCCTGGAGTGAGGCAGGACACTGTGGGTGCATCATTCATAATCTCCTAAATGGTGACTTGGCAAGCAGGAAAAGATGTGGTTTTAGTTTAAGCTTTACTATGCTACTTTTTGCACCATTCTTGAATAATAAATTGATGCCACAAGTGCACCTTGGGCCCACAGCCTGAAAATTAAAAAATTAAACCCTTCTTCTACCAGTCTGCTTTCTTTCCCTTCATTAATCAATTTCCTTTTTTTTTTTTTTTTTTTTTTTTTTTTTTTTTTTTTTTTTTTTTCCTTTTTTTTCTTAATTAAAAACTTCNTTTTTTTTTTTTTTTTTTTTTTTTTTTGTGCCTCTGCTCATGCCCATGATCTCAGGAAAACAGCTCTTCCTGGGTGACTCCCTTCCAGGCTTCCAGGCACAGGGTGGGATATTCTGAACTGCAGCCTTACTGTGTGCTTCAGTTTTGAAATCCAGCTTAATCACTTGAGATTCTGCTCACGTTGGACTGTCACATCCCAGAATAATATCCATGGCTGCAGTGATGCTTGGGATAAATGCAATGGGGCACTCAGAGGGGGAATGCTGTTCAATGTGTGCAGATGTATGGACTGAAACAAGTCCTTTTTGTAGAAAAGATAGCAGGGGAAACAAAAGGCACATGTTAGGGAGTTAAAACAATCAGGTTGGTGTAATGATGGAATTTTTAAAAAGGAAAACAATAAGGGAAAGGACAGATATTTGGGAGACAAACAAAGACTGAATTTTCCACTCCGTATTCGTTTCAGAAAATGAGCACTTTCTGCTTGAGATGTGACTTTCTCTGGAGGAACCTCAAACCTGAGAAAATTTCACCAAACCAACGTGTCAGATCCATTTTCTTAACTTCTGCACAGATCCATGATGTGTGGCTACCTCAGCCCTGCCTCTTCCTGCAGGTAAGGACAAGAAAAACATGGCCCAAGATCAATAATCCGTGTGTTTCCCTTGCTATCACCAGCCCCAGCAGCACTTTGCAACTCCAATTTCCCCACTTTGCATTTTGATTTCCAACAACCCAAGGGCTGGATATGTCCAAGACTGGCTGGAGGGCGGGAGCTTGCCCCTGTCCTAAAATTTCTCCGGAAAGCCAAAGGCAAGGGCACATCTTGGAGCAGCAACAGACCTACAGCATCCCATCTCCAAGGAATGTCTGCATGCAGGGTGCTCACCCAGGGCTTGCCTCCCGGCAGCAGGACAGTCAGGGACCACTCCCAGATGGCTGATGGATAAGTGGGACATGCCAGTGCCAGGAGGCAGAATCTTGATGCAGCCAGACCAGGCATGGAGCATCCTGGCTGCCTGTGTCCTTGTCAGGGCAGACTTGGGGTGCTCCAGGGCCACCGTGTGCAGCCCAGGGAGTGGAGCCCAGCCGGTGCCACTGGGGAGAGCCAGGCTCCAGCTGCCAGGCACTGTCCTGGGGCTGCAGATGATCCAGTTCCACGCTGCCACAGGATCCCTGTAATTGCCAGGTCCCTGGGTGGGCTGATGCCCCAGAGCACCACCGACCGTGGCACATTCCCTTCAGGAGGACTCATCACTGCTCACCAGGACAGGGACGGTGTGTTTGCCAGGGCAGGGTTGAAGGGTATCCCAAGGGAATCAGTGGGGATCCTCTCCTGGCTGCCTGTGCTCTGCAAGGCCCAGGTCCCATCCTGTGAGAGCAATCCCCCTGCCATGCACCACCATATCCCTGCATTCACCACCCCAGCCCATTTCACCATCTCCAGCTGCAAGTTGGTCTCTTGCCAAGGCTGGACCCAAACCCATGCATTTTTCTCAGGAAAACTCCCACAGATCCCTTGGAGGGCACCTGGCTGTCCAGGCAGGGACATCCCCCCCCCTTTCCTGGGGTGGCAGAGCTGGACAAGCACCACAGCATCTCATAGCAGTGGGATGGGATGGGATGGGATGGGATGGGATGGGATGGGATGGGATGGGATCGGTGTTTCCCCACAGCCTGGTCATGGTTTCTGGCTCAGGAGACGCTGATGGAGGGAAGCAGCTCCTCACTGGTTCCCAGGAACATCTCCCCAAAGCATGGGAAGGAAATGTAGCCACAGGGAAGGTCAAAAAGGTGTGGGCAGCTAAGCCTGAGCATCCTCACCTTGCCTTGAAGCCGTGGCATTGCTTGGCCACGTTCTCATCAGTGGAGAGCAATAGAAGGGAGAAGGGAAAGCAGGGGCAAGACTGGCATGATGCCTTTTGCCAGGTGCCTCAAAGCACAGACGCTGCCAAGTGCAGGGCTTTCCTCTCTGGAAGACCACTTAGATTCCAGAGGCAGTTTTTCCTCTTCGTCTTGCCATAGGTCATGCTCTCCTATCTCCAGGAATCTCCACTGTGAGCACTGCTCCAGGCACAGGAGGGAGCTGCCAGTGCACAGCAGCTTTGTCATCCCCAGAACAAGTAGCTCTGGCACACGGCAGAGACGTCCAGGGCGCCTTTTGGCTCCCATCAACATCCCTGGGGATGCCCAGTCCTGACCCTCCCTGCCGACAGTTCAGTGCTCCTTGAGAAGAGGCGATGGGATGGCAGGAGAGAGGCTGCCAGGTGGGCTCGGGCACCTCTTCCCATGGCGCATTGCGCAGAAGGGCCACGCCAGACCCTGAGCCACCAGGAGCAAGCTCAGCCCGTGGGAGCAGCAGTTCAGGGGCAGACGTGATGTGTGTTTGACACAGCAGAGCAAAACACGGTGAGCAGGAGGATACTGGGCAGGCTGCACCAAAATGTCTGGTTCAGGAGAGGGGTCACAGGGGACCCGACGAGGGTGGGATTTGAACCCACGCGTGCAGAGCACAATGGATTAGCAGTCCATCGCCTTAACCACTCGGCCACCTCGTCTCCTGGAAGAGCACCCTTTTTAGCAGAATTTTTTTTTAGCAGATTTCATTTTCCCTTTTTTTGCTAACAGACAGCAATACTGGAGCTGGTTCTTCAGGGTGTCCTTTGGTGAGCAAGGCTGGGCAGGCAGAGCCCTGGCAGCCCCTGTCATAGCAGGTCAGTGAGACAAGCAAGGGTTTGTGATTCATTTGCCCCTCTCCCTGTTCCCATCTGTGTTCATGGGGTGGCAAAGGGTAACATGACATTTACTGTTGCCATGAAAACACATGCACCAGGCATCTCCATTACTCACCCACACCCAACCTGTGTCTAGAGGGTTTTCCTGCATGATTCTTCACCATTTGTGCTAAGTAATAGGGAAGATGGTGGGGGTCTGGACAGAATCTAATGCATCTCTTATTTCCCAAATTCCCTGGTTTCGTTTAGGCCATCTCTCCAATGTGAGGAGAGAAGAGAGAAGAAGCAGAAGGAAGCATTTTTACCCCTAGAGTAGTCACGGGGGACACAGCACTGGGGATTGACAGTGCTCAGAGCAGGAGAGAGACCCCCCAGCAGTGCCCCCAGCTTGCGACAGGAAGGAAAAATAGCCCCCCAGGCTGAGGCACCACTGGGAGTCGAACCCAGGATCTCCTGTTTACTAGACAGGCGCTTTGACCAGCTGAGCCATGGTGCCTGGTGGCCCTATTGGCACTGGGTGATCCTTAAAACACCTGACCCCCTGCCCAGCTCTCTGCCCTTATGTCCTACACTGTTGCCCCAGGTTTGGGGTTCCCCAGCTGCAAACCCCATCTCTTTTTGCTGCTAGGAACACTCCTGGTGCTGACCCAAGGCCCCGGTACAGGAGCCCAACACATCCCGTAAGCACCACCAGCTGGGTTTGGGGGTCCCCAGGCCTTACGGGGACATGCTGCCCCCTCCTGTTGCCCTGGCAGAGCTGTGCCAGCTGCCACCCTACACTGCCCTGAGGTGACAGCCTCAGCCTCATCTCTCTTTCTGGCTGCCCCCCCTCCCCAGCACCAATGGACACCCAAAGACAATGGTTACCCCAAGAGACACCGTGAGCCCCGTGGGCAGGGGACACTGTGTGCCTGCATGCCCTGCAGCACCTGGGCACCGAGGGAAATCTCCACGGCCATTTCCTCGCTGCCTGCCTTGCGGCGCCAGGAGGCAATCCCAGCTCAGGTGTGCTCACAGGCAGCCCCAGGGATTTTTTGGGGGGGAATTTGGGGGTCTCTGGTGGCTCCATATGCATCAGGGCGGGGTCTGGAGAGGCAAAAGGAGTTGGAGATGCTGGGGGTTGATCCCAGGGCCTCTTGCATGCAAAGCAAGCGCTCTCCCGCTGAGCTACATCCCCCCCCCACCACAAAGACAGCCTCTGCCCTGGTGTTCTCCTTCGTCCGGGAAAATCCCTGTGTCTGCTGCCTTCCCCAGCCGCCCAAGCGGGGGAAAGGGGGTTCAGGCAGAGGGGGTCCCTCGGGTGTCACTGGGCTGGTGAAGGGCTGGAACAGGGGGAATAAGTGTAGGGCAGAGCAGGGCGGTGATTTTGCAGGCACNACACCCGCACCCCGCGCTCCCGGACACTGCCCCGCTCCCCGCCCCGCTGCCCGCCGCCGCGCGCCGCTGCCCGTGCCCCGGGATCCGCCTGTTCGCCCGTGGTGGCACCGGGGCTGTGATGGCCGAGGGGTGAAGGCGTTGGACTCGAAATCCAATAGGGGTTCCCTGCGCAGGTTCGAATCCTGCTCACAGCGATGGGTTTTGCCTGACAGGATGGCAGTTGACTTCTGTATGCATTTATTGAGTCCAGCGCAGCGGGGCTAGGGCGCCCAACAATGCACGCTTGGGTGTGTTTCCACTTTCAGGTTTGAAGAGACGTGGGTGTCACTCCCACATGAATCTGTGTCTCCTTTGCCAGAGCCGGTCTTGGTTTTCTCTCGAGGTACAGCGCCTTCTGGGGTTTCCCCTTGTTCCCCTCCAGTCACTGCAGCTTGGGGCTGGGCAGGATGAGTGGGCAGCGTAGGGCGCTGGTATGGGGTTTGGACACCCACTGTGCACCACTGCTGTTCCCCCCCACTTCTGGGCCTGCCACGCCCTCAGGCAGCACCAGTGATTTTTGGGGGTGGGGTCTGTGGGGCTCTGCGACCCCACAACCAGCAGGGGTCTGGAGAGGCAAAAGAACATGGAAATGCTGCGGGTTGATTCCAACGCCTCTTGAATGCAAAGTAAGCACTCTCCTGCTGAGGTACATGCTCATGTGCAAGGGCAGGGTGGTGCCCAAGAGTCCCCACTGTCTTCGTGGTCCACCTGCCCCTCTGGCCACTGGATCTAGAGAAGTTATGCACCAAATGCCAGCCCCACCTCGTGGGTACCGTAAGATGGATTTCCTTGTTCCAGGTTGTGCCAAGGGCAAAAGGCAGCATCAGCCACCCTCCTCAACTCCCACAGTTGTGGGGCACAGATCTGGGGCATGATTCTTACTTGAGGTGTGAGACATCCTGGATTCAGCTCCTGGATGAGCCCACCTTTTGGGCACCTACCTTCTTTGGCTGGCACATGGGACTGTGGCATAACCAGAGCCCTGGCACAGGTGGCAGGGTGCCCCTTCCTGGCTGGGTGGGCAGGAAGGACCCCAAGCCTGGCAGTGTGTGCCCCAGGGATGAGGGGACTCAGCCAGGACCTCTCCCTGCCTCACACAGGGGAATGTAGCTCAATGGGAGAGCACTTGCTGTGCATGCGAGAGGCCCTGGGATCAACTCCCACCATCTCCATGTCTTTTTCCCTCCGACAACTGCTGCATCCCTGGGGGATGCTTCCCTGTGCTGCCTGTCTCATGGCCAAGGCACTTGAATTTTTTCCAGCCATCAGTAAACATCCCTGCATGTTCCCTTTTCCCAACCCTCCAGGTGTGGGTACTGGGGCTGAGCAGAGCCGCACACCAGGCTGGAGGATGGCATAACCTGAGGCAAAGTGGGATGTCCCCGATTGTCCTCACCTGGGCAGGGGGCACCAGGGGCTGTGATGGCCGAGGGGTGAAGGCGTTGGACTCGAAATCCAATAGGGGTTCCCTGCGCAGGTTCGAATCCTGCTCACAGCGACAGGTTTTACCCACGGCTGGATGGGGTGTGATGCCAGGATAACCCCTGCCCCTCAGGATTTTGATCCCTGAGGAGCAGTGGACAGGGACGAGGCATTGGCCTTACACTGGGCACTGATGGGCTTCTGGACTCTAGGCTCAACTCCTGGATGCCCCCTCCTTTTGGGCACCTGTAGCCAGGCATGGCCGTTGAGGCGTCAGGGCAAGGATGGGGAGGCACTGCCTGCCACAGAGGGCACAGGCAGCCTCCCTAGTGGGGTGGCCCCTGGGCTGGGATGGTCCCATCACTGCCAGGAGCACGGTGTTGGCTGGTGCCTGTGGGCACAGGTACAGCTCAGCCATGACCAGGGCTGGTCACCTGGGTTGGGAAGGAGCTGTTGGGGCAGTGGGGGACGGTTGATTGGGCGCCATGCTGCCACTGCAGCCTCAGGTGGGAGCCCAGCCATGGTGCATACCCCACCTTTCAGGAGCCCTTCCAGAGGTAGATGCGAGTTTATCATCACTGGCCCATGGAGGAGGTGGGTTTGAGGAGGGAAAAAAAGCTGGAGATGCTGGGGATTGAACCCAGGGCCTCTTACATGCGAAGCAAGCGCTCTCCCGCTGAGCTACATCCCCTGTGTGGGCTTCCCCCACCTGGGGGTTCTGCTGAGCCCCCTGCTCCTCATCACCCCGTTTTAGAACCAGGCAGGTGCAGCCCATAGCCATGCTGTACTGGGCAGAGTGGGAGCTTCAGATGAAGTTTAGAAACTCCCACTGAATGATGAGGTGCAGAAAGGAACCCCTGGCTTTCTGCACTTTTCAGGGAGGAGCCTGGGTGTGGCTGGATCCAGCCTTCATCAGTGGTTTATCTCTAAGATATTGTATAGGTGTAATAGAAGCTTTATACATCTTTATCCGGCAGGATTAAAAATAAAGCAGATATACAAATGTATATGATTTATTATGATGATTTGACAAAAAAAAATCTTAGAATTATTTACTACACAATATAGGTGCTATAACAACTTCTACAATATAATGAACTGTGAAGGAATATTGAAGCAATTATAGTAAAGTAAATGTATTAAAGCTACCAAACCAAATTATTAAGTAGAGGTTGATGTGTCTCACCCAGAGCAATGACTGGGGGCAAATGTCTTTGGCTCAGCATTAAGGAGTGACCTTGAGGAGTGTCCCCGCTCCAGGGGGAAATCTCCACACATACACTTCAAAAAAGGATCTGTCAGAAAACCCTGCCATTCAAATACGGGACTTTTATACTTTTATAGTATAAAAGGATGGACTGTGAACCAGATATGTCCAGGCCAGGTGTGCCAGCTCAACAGCTTTAGTGAAGTTATCAGTAATATTATATGTTTGTTCCTTTATCCAGGTATTTTACCAGATCTACTATATCTTCATCGCAGTATCAGGACGGTTAAATTTGGGATTGATGAGTCAGGCTGATTTCAGCTTTATTCAACACCAAAAGGAGCGTGACTCCTTTTTCTTCATTTAACACAGATAGTTTGGGAAAGAGAGCATTGTTCGAGTTGTTTCCTCCATTCCAGGCAGAGTGACCTGCTACCTACGACCAGGTGACATCCCCGCAGCCAGGGAAGAACAAGGATGACTTCTGAACGGTGACCATCCATCAGAGACAGACAAAGCTGCTACAGGTCCCATCCCACCCCAGACAGGTATGTGAGTACTCGAACTGAAAGTAAGGGTATCAGAGTAACAGTTCCACGTGGCTCGTTGGTCTAGGGGTATGATTCTCGCTTCGGGTGCGAGAGGTCCCGGGTTCAACTCCCGGACGAGCCCTGCTTTTGGGCACCTACGTGCCTTGGGATGTGGTTGGGGCGAGGGCGGGGGTGGAGAGAGGGAAGCGGCGCTTGCAGAGCAGGGATGGGCACAGTGTTTTGGGTGCGCACGTCCATAAACCAGGAGCAGCGCCTTGGAAGCAGCTGTGTGGAGGGTGGAGTGCAGCCTGTGACGGGTTTAGAGGCGTGGGGGCAGAGGAAGGCGCAGTGGGTCGAAGGGAGTTGGCCAACCTCTCTCGCTTTTGCACAAGGGGATGTAGCTCAGCGGGAGAGCGCTTGCTTTGCATGCAAGAGGCCCTGGGATCAACCCCCAGCATCTCCATCTCCTTTTGCCTCTCCAGACCCCGCCCTGATGTATATGGAGCGACCCCCAAATTCCCCCCCAAAAATCCCTGGGGCTGCCTGTGAGCACACCTGAGCTGGGATTGCCTCCTGGCACCGCAAGGCAGGCAGCGAGGAAATGGCCGTGGAGATTTCCCTCGGTGCCCAGGTGCTGCAGGGCGTGCAGGCACACAGTGTCCCCTGCCCACGGGGCTCACGGTGTGTCTTGGGGGGATCAGCCGCGTGGCAGGGGGACACTGGGTGCCCAAAAGAAGGGCTCGTCCGGGAGCTGAACCCGGGACTTCTCGCACCCTAAGCGAGAATCATACCCCTAGACCAACGAGCCGGAGTGCACACCTCCCCCCGCACCCCCCCTCTGTCCCAGCACATCCCGGACACTTCCCCACTCCCAGCAAAACCTTGCTCCATGCACACACTGCCACACGGGGCCCTGCCTGCACACGGACACGACACGCACACATCCCTACAACCCTTTACACCCTGTCCACACCTCACACACGCCACCAACTCACATTGCCCACACTGCTCACTGCACTCCCCCCTTACCCCCCACCCCCCAGCACCACAGCACCCCTGCATGGACACCAAAGGCACCCATGCACGGACACCAAAGGCACCCATGCACGGACACCAAAGGCACCCCTGCATGGACACCAAAGGCACCCATGCACAGACACCAAAGGCACCCATGCATGGACACCAAAGGCACCCCTGCATGGACACCAAAGGCACCCATGCACAAAGGCACCCATGCACGGACACCAAAGGCACCCATGCACGGACACCAAAGGCACCCCTGCATGGACACCAAAGGCACCCATGCACGGACAGCCCCTGGCACACAGACACGGCCATTTGCTGCCACTGAGGACAAACACAGCTCGCAGGGGATTGCCTTTGCAGGGTGCCCCACAGCAAAAGGTGGCAGAAAAAGCACCGGCCATTCCAACTGCTGCAAGGGCTGGTGAGGGGCTTTGGGGGAGAAAAGAGGTGCTGGAGGTGGGAGATGCTGGACCTGGAATCTCGTGGCCAAAGCAAGAGGCATCTCCCTGCTCCCAGAGTGTGCAAGGCCACAAAGAGCCCTGGCTTCCCCCAAGTCCCTAAAAGGATCTGGGAGGTGCAGAGTTGGGGATGGAGGGCCTGCACCCTGACTCCTTGGTCTAGGGGTATGATTCTTGCTTTGGGTGCAGAAGATCCTGGATTCAGCCCCCAGACGAGCCATTACTTTTGGCCACCAACCATGTCCAGCACTGAGGGTGACCCTTGCTGACTGGGTACACCCCTGTGGGAAAGATGGACTTCAAAGAACTGGCGGAAAGATGCTGCTGGAGGAGGAAGATGTAGCTCAGATCAACCCCCAGCATTCTCATGTCCTTTTGCCTTCTCAACCCCCTCCCTGCTGGTTGCGGGGCTGTCAGAGCTCCCCAGGAAACGCCTGGCGCTGTGTCCTGGCATCCCAAGGCTGTGCAAAAATCTCATGGCTCTTTCCCTCCCTGCCTGGAGGCTGCAGGGGATAGGAGGCCTTTTTTAAACTTTTTTTTTTAAGCCTCCACGGGGCTCAGGGTGTCTCTTGGGATGAACATCGATGCTCAGGGAGCAGTTCAGGAGGAGAGTAGTGGGTGCTAAATAGGCAGATTCATCCAAGAGTTGAATCCACGACGACTTGCACTCTAAAACGAGAATCACATACCCAAACTAACGAGGTGGGGTAGACTGCTCTCGCAGAGAAGTGGGACAGGGTTATAAAGGAAATCTACTCAGCATGCTGGAGACATGTTCCACCTCCGGTCTGCAAAACCGGAGGAGTCCTGGGGTTCCCGAGGGAGAAGAGAGAATAGGTGGGGGTGGGGACGCTCTGGCTGTTCATGATGGTCCCGCGTATTAGTTTCTCCCGCGGGAACGTCCAGCGGGGGATCAGGGCGTTTGGTAAAACCCATCGCTGTGAGCAGGATTCGAACCTGCGCAGGGAACCCCTATTGGATTTCGAGTCCAACGCCTTCACCCCTCGGCCATCACAGCCCCGGTGCCACCTCGGGCGAACAGGCAGGTCCCGGGGCGCGGGCAGCGGCGCGCGGCGGCGGGCAGCGGGGCGGGGAGCGGGGCAGTGTCCGGGAGCGCGGGGTGCGGGTGTCCGGGCNGGCATCACAACCCTCCTCCCACCTGGCTGGTGCAGAGCCCGACGGGACACGGCCATCGACTTTTACCCCTCAGGGATATCCGCAGTGCTGGGGATTTCACCTTAGCGTGGCACACAGAGCGTCACACGGGGCTGTGCCCTGTCCCTGGAGTCCCAACCCATTCGTCCTATTTTTGAGTTGGCAGCGGGATGGGGATGGGATGGGAAAGGCTGTTTCTGTGGCCATGGGACACCCCTGGCAGGGGGACAGGTGGGGGTCCTGGCTCAGTGGTCAAAGCACCTGTCTACTAAACAGGAGATCCTGGTTTCGACTTCCAGTGGTGCCTGGGTCTGGGAGGCTGTTTTTCCTCCCTGGCCCAAGATGGGGGCACTGCTGGGGGTTCCCCACTGCCCCTGTTTGCCCCTTACAATGATGACGCTGACTCGGAGCCGTTTAGGTGCGGGCTTTTACTGAAAGCTTACCAGCTAAAACCACGCCCCCTCCGGCCACGCCCATACGCACGCCCCCAACGCCGTTCCCACCCGACTCCCCGCCCCTACGGTCCTTCTGCCGCTGTAGCCCCGCCCACTCTCCCACTGGACTCCGCCCCATGGCCAGGGCCTCTCCCCATCGCGCATGCGGGTCCTGCTTCGCCCGGCGGTCCGAGGCCGCTGCCGCAGCGATGTCGGCGCGGGGCCCGTTCCGCGGCCCGCCCTCTTTCCCACCGCCGCTGCGCTTCGGGCAGCCCGCCGTGTTCGGCCAGGGTGGCGGCCCCGCCGGCCTCCCCTTTGCGCCCGCCGCCACCTTCGCGTCTTCTTACGCGCTGGGCCAAGCGCCGGCCCCGGCGGGGAACGCGGGATTCAGCTTCAGGCCGCCCACCAGCCTGGGCGGCTTCCCGGCCTCCAGCGAATCGTCGAGTAGCGGCGGCGGTGCCTTCGCGGCCCCTGAGTTCCGCTTCAAGGCGCCCGAGAGCGCCGCCGCCTTCAAGCCGGTGTCCGGCGGCGAGGCGGAGAAGGGCCCGGCTGCCCCCGCTGCCTTTACTTTCTCGTCGCCCTTCGGCTTCGCGTCTGAGACGGGCCCCGAGGCGGCGGTGGCGCGGGAGCCTTTCTCGTTCTCGCGTCCCGCCGCCGCTTTGGGGCGGCCGGAAGAGAGAGGCCCCAGGGCGCTGTCGGAGGACCCAGGGGAGCCGCCGTCCAAGGGGCTGAAGCGGAAGGAGGAGCGGGAGCGCTCGCCGCGGCGGGCGGCGGCGGGCGGGCGGGCGGCGGCGCCGCCGGAGAAGCGGGCGGTGATGCTGAGCCGGCCCCGCGGCGGGATCCTGTTCGGCCGCACGCTGGAGGATCTGCTGCGCAGCCAGGCCCGCGAGCAGCGGGAGCGCGGGGACGGTCCCGAGGGCGAGCGGGGACCCACCGAGGAGGCGCCGCCGGCCGAGGCCCGGGAGCCCGCCCGAGAAGGTGGGCGAGAGTCATTTGGGGCAGCCCGGCCGCCCGGATGTCTCCCCGCTTGCTGACTGCTGTCGTGTTCCTTCTTGTCACAGATGCGGCCCCCGCCGGCCCCGCTCGCCGGAGCCGCGGCAGCGAGAGCACGGAGGGGCTGGGGGGCCTGCCAGCCGCCGAGCTGACGGCCGTCCAGTGCAAGAACATCCCTGACTACCTCAACGACAGGACTGTGCTGGAAAAGCATTTCGGCCAGTTCGTAAAAGTTCGTCGGATCATGACCAGGCGTAATAAAAAAATGGCTGTTCTCCACTTTTTTGATCATGTGAGTATCAGAAGTGGCATAACTCTTGGGAGAGTTCAGCCTGGAGAAGTCTCCAGGGATATCTTTGAGCCCCTTCCAGTGTCTAAAGGGGGCATAGAATAAAGAGGGAAAGTAACTTTTTACGGGGACAGATTGGGAGAGGACAAGGGGAAAAACTGTAAACTAAAAGAGGAGTTAGATATTAGGAAGAAATTATTTGACGGTGATGAGGCCCTGGCACAGGTTGCCCAGAGGAGCTGTGGCTGCCCCATCCCTGGAAGTGTCTGAGGCCAGGTTGGATGGGGCTTGGAGCAGCTTGGTCTAGTGGGAGATGTCCCTGCTCAAGGCAGCGGGGTGTAGCCCAGTCTCTGTTTCTGTGAGTGCTTGGGATGGGTCCAGCACTGATGAAAACTACACTCTTGTTTGTAGAAAAGCAGCATTTTTTTTGTGGAGGCCAGTTTACCTTGATTGCATGTGGGTCTTAAGTGAGGTTAAAATACAGCAACCAGAATTTTTCAGGAATCGGTAAATGTTTCTGTGGCAAAAACTGCACTGTGCATTTCGGTGTTGTGATGCCAATAGGTTTCCATGCTCTGTTTTTGTTTTCTTTCAGGCCTCTGCAGTTCTTGCCAGAAAAAAAGCGAAAGAGTTGCACAAAGACATAGTAACATTTTGGCAAAAGAAGAAAACAAGTAAGTCTGTATTTCCAGACTACTGGCTGATGTCTAAATAGTGTGCCAGCTGCTCTTTTTTTCCCTGATGTGCTGAGGATGATACCTAAATTGTCTCCTAGTAGGAGATACCGTGGTTGAATCTTTAATGCAGTCACACAACAGCAATATGGTGATGTTCAGGTTTGTGCTTCTGTCCAGAAGTAGGATGTTCGTTGGTGGTGTAAGAAAACCCAGTCTGAAATGCCTTGCTGCCTGTCTCAGATGATGGACTCAGATGTGGACTTCTAGCTTTCAGGAAATAGTTCTGAGAACCAGCCTAAGGAAAGTGTCCTGAGAATCTCTGCAGTGTCTGCTGAGGTTGCTGTTCTGTGCATCAATAGTTAGACACCATTTGAACCTAAAAAGAGAACAACCTACAGAGTTTAGAAGTGGGAAACCTGGATTCTAGACTGTGCTTGGGATGAGGGCAAGAGGAGATTGTTCAGTCCCCAGGGCAATACTTACAATGTCAAGTACTTCCCTTTCTTTAGCTCCATGAGTGCAGTGTGTGTGCCTGGGAGATCCTAGCCTGGGGGTGCACTTCAGCTGCCAGCAGATTCACCTCGATTCACCAGGTTCACCTCAGCTTTGACCAGCCACAGCCTTGCCTTCCAAAAAACAGCTGCCGAGTTGTCTCCCTGAGAATTGACATCTTAAGCAGCAGCTCTAGGGCTGCCTCTTTGCCAGTGTCATTTTAATCGTGGTGTTACATTTGTGGCAGCACTTGTGGCAGTATTCTGAAATAGCTATTCTGGGAAGGTTTAAGAAATCCAGCTGGTGGAAAAATGGTCTCTCGAAAAAGTAGTTCTCCCTTCCTGCAAGTGTTAACTCATGCTGACCTGAGTCTAAGCTTGGGTATGTGAAATAAATACTTTCAGTAGGAGCACTTGGAATTGTGATTTACGCAGGTGAAATGGATTTCATATCCTATAGGGAGTTATG
This sequence comes from Nicator chloris, assembly GCA_013400495.1. Taxonomy (NCBI): domain Eukaryota; kingdom Metazoa; phylum Chordata; class Aves; order Passeriformes; family Pycnonotidae; genus Nicator; species Nicator chloris. Next base: position 355,354 of record WAAE01024416.1, read on the forward strand.
ACTTGTAGATTATATTGCAAACCTGAGAGATGTGTGATTTAGTTGAGGATCAGACTTCATTTACTCGTAATTACTGGTACTGCAAAGTGATATTGTCTTGAAAAATACTTACTCTTTATAGAGCCATGACCTTGGTAGCAGTTGGTGGAAACTTGGTACAGCTCCTAGCAAGTTGTTGTGGAAGTTTTGCATGCATGTACAAAAATGGGAGTCTTAGCTTTCATCACCATCTCCATGGGTTCAAGAAAGTTTAAGCAACAGCTCTACTTGGCAGGTATCTGGTTTCATATTTGCGTGTCATTTCAGGTCCAGCAAAAAGAGAATTTTCATCAAAGGAGAAGAAAGCAGGTGAAGATGAAGGAAGGCAAAGCAGTGAAGAGCAAAGCTATCAGCATTCCCCTCTTCGAAAACCTTTAATAAGATCTTCTGCCAGCAGTGTCATGCCTGGGAGAAGGTATGTCCTCTCCTCTGGGAATCCACCTGGCAGGAAAGGGGGAGCTTGGAGAAAAGTGGTGATCACTGTGTGCGAAATAGTCACGTTCTCTTCAGGGAGGCTGCTTCCCTTCTTTTCTGGTTTGTCTGAATTAGAAGCACTCAGCTCTCACACTTTGTCAGAAGGATACTTCTAACAGCTTATTAGGGTCTTTGACTTTGGTCTCTGGATTTTGTTCATAAACGCATCTGCAGTATGAGGCACGAGGGAAGCGAACAAACAGTGCAGAGCCCTGCTAGGACCGAGCAGTAATGACACTGTTTGTGGTCATGATTTAATCAGCTTCTCAAGCAAGCTGTTTCCTTTGGAGCCTGTTAGAGTTCTATGGAATGAGTGTCTCGTTTTTGGAGTAGTTTGGATCATTGTCTCACTTAAGTGAACAGTCTTCCCGGTTGGTGGCAGTCACAGAAGTGGCAAGGTTGTCATCTTTGTCATACCTCAATGATGTGTCTAGTCTGCCAAAAGTCCTTTGATATGTATAGCCATGTAACTATAAAATTAGTAATATGTTGTGAAGGACTTGATTTAAAAAGCATGTTTGTACTTGGCCCTGTAGAATTATTAAATAATCTCTGTTGCTACAGAAAGCACACTGGGTTTGTCTCCATACCAGCAAGCCAGTTCCTAGCTTAAAATACAAACTGCTGTGCCATAGTGATGCAAAATGCTACCAGAGCCATCCATTTCTGTCCCCTCTATGACACTTTCAGTAATACCTTTTCTGTTAGGACTTTCTCCACAATGCCAGAACTCTTGGCAGCATTGTCAGGGCAGTGCTGAGGATTTAACCAGATAACTCCTGGTGTTGGTGTTAGCTCAGCACACCCATACATTGTTCACATTTCCCTGTGAACAAAATACTCTTCTAGATGCTGGCATCCTAAAGAACACTGAACTGATTAAGACCAGGACATGCACTAAGGTACTATTATTGATAAAAAAGACTTTTGTTTTTAGTTCTCCAGCAAAGAAGCCTGGCCTTCGAAAGGTGCTGCAGTTTGAAGCAGAGCTATTTGATTCCAGTTCTGAAGGGCAGAGCTCAGAGGGCTTGGGAGCTTCACTGTCGTCTCTCAGTAACCTGGTGGGGTTGGTGGCTGAGACATCTGAAGAGAGATACAGGCTCCTGGACCAGAGGGACAAAATCATGCGACAAGGTAATTAACACGAGTTAATGAGTGTGACTTCTGCTTCTCTGCTGGAAAGAAGTGTTTGGGGTTTGTGGCAGAGCTGTTGTGATATTATGGAAATGCCTTAAAAGAGAGTTTAATGTGGAACAGTCTATAAAATACTCTTCTAGGGTGTTATTTTCTGGTTTTTTTGTTTTTTTTTTTTCTTGTAAAACACACAAATCTGTTTTAGTTATTGCACATGCAATGTCTTGTGTAAAGGGAAGGTCAGAAGATCCATCTTTTGTGAAGGAGGGCAAATAGGTAGATCTGCATCTCTACAGACTCTTTAAAGAAAGTTACCCAAAGCCTTAAGTGCATTTCATAGAGCCACAGAATTGTTCGTGTCGGAAGGGGCCCTAAAGCTCATCCAGTCCCACCCCCCTGGCATGGGCAGGGACACCTTCCATGATCCCAGGTTGCTGCAAGCCCCATCCAGTCTGGCCTTGAACACTTGCAGGGGTGGGGCTACTACAGCTTCTCTGAGCAACTTGTGCCAGTGTCTCTAGTATTTCTCCAAATTCAAGCTATTACACAGAATTATTTCAAGAAATGTCCTTTTGTTTCACAGTGGTGGTTGTAACACCTTCCATGCTGTTGTTGCAGTTTCAGAACTGATCCTATTTTTAGTATAAGATCTTATTTTTAATACTGACAAACGCCTTGTCTACTCAATGCAGAATTTTGAAATTGCTGTTCCTTAGGACACAAAACATTGGGTATCTTTTAAAAGCTTCAGTCTTTTCAGCAAAACTCACAATATATGCAATACTTGGACAAGCCTCAGAGTGGGGAGAATGCCATCCTTGTGCATTTCTGACTGTATCAAGGTTTGGCTACAGCCTTGCCTGCTCAGGGCTGTTTTGGCACATCAGGGTAATAGCTTGCTGTGAAGAAAAAAACTGAAAACCCAAGAGATGCTTAGTGTTCAATTATTTCTTGTTTTCTTGTTTTTTTCAGCTCGAATAAAAAGGACTGATCTTGGCAAAGCAAAAACTGTTGTTGGTACTTGCCCAGATATGTGTCCTGAAAAGGAGCGTTACATGAGGGAGACAAGAAACCAGCTCAGCATCTTTGAATTGCTTCTGGGAACTGAGAAGGTATGAGATTCCCAGGATATCAGTATGCCTATGCTCATTAGAGCTGTCAGTATTGTTTAGCTGGTTACAGGGGTAATTCTGGTGCAAAAATTCTGTAGGCTGTTTAATTATTACCTTTCAATTCCCCATTGGAAAACAAGATTTGCTTTTTCACTCTGTCATGTCTTTTATTCAGTTATTTAGAACTATAACAGTTCTAAAGCTGTAATTACATATTATATGTAATTATCTATAGCTATATATTGTCTTAAAGGTTATGAGTTTGAGACTAAGTCAACACTTCAATAGTCTGCTCCTTACTGAAGTTAAAGGCGTGGGGGGCATGAAATCCTCTTTACTGCTGTAAAGTTGTACATACTTCTTGGGTTTTGATTCTTTTCCTCACTTCTTGCAGGTGGATCATGCAGCAGCAATCAAGGAATATAGCAGGTCTTCAGCAGATCAGGAGGAACCTTTGCCCCATGAACTGAGACCCTCTGAGGTGCTGAGCATGACAATGGACTATTTAGTGACAAATATTATGGATCGAGGAGAGGGAAACTACCGAGAGTGGTATGACTTTGTCTGGAACAGAACTCGTGGAATAAGAAAGGTGAGCACTGTGGATGGAGATAAAAAGCAAAGTATCCATCATGCTGTAAAAAAAGGAAGCAAAAAACAATAGTTGTTGAAACGTTTCGAATTGCGGGGTGACTCAAAGCACAATGAAATGGGTTTTCCAGAGGTGGTGCCAGGTGATGGTGTTTTTCAAGTAGTTTCAAAATACAAGTAAGTTACTCTTTTCTTATTCTGTTAGGATATAACCCAGCAACACCTCTGCAACCCACTGATGGTGTCTCTGATTGAGAAGTGCACTCGCTTTCACATCCACTGTGCTCACCACTTGTGTGAAGAGCCCATGTCCTCCTTTGATGCCAAAATCAACAATGAGAACATGACTAAATGCCTGCAGAGCTTGAAGGAGATGTATCAGGACTTGGCTAACAAGGGGATTTACTGCAAGAGTGAAGCAGAGTTCCGAGGTTATAATGTCTTGCTGAATCTCAATAAGGGTGATATTCTCAGGTGAGAACAAGACATCACTTGTTTTCTCTCTTTATCTCTGGGAAGAATTGAGTTTAGGATTAAATCCAGACAAATTGTAATGCTCCTAATTTTAATTCCATGCTGTTACAGGTTGCCATTGAATTGTGATTGTTCAATACTGAAGCAAAAGTTTTGTCCCTGCCTTTTGTCTCCACAGAGAAGTTCAGCAGTTTCATCCAGAGGTTAGAAACTCGCCTGAAGTTAGATTTGCAGTTCAAGCTTTTGCAGCACTAAACAGCAACAATTTTGTGAGATTTTTCAAGCTTGTGCAAGCAGCTTCCTATCTGAATGCCTGCCTCTTACACTGTTATTTCAACCAGGTGAGAAAAAACACAGATGGATTTTTTTTTTTAAAGTATTAATGAGTAGGACAGTCTAGGGTTTGGGGAGAAATCAGCAGAAAGGTATTGAGCCTTAATGTTACTGTTTCTTTAGAAGTGTTAAAAATCTATCAGGACCTTTTTACTGTGATATGCAAGGCAAATACTGAAATGCTCTTTTTTTTCTTGTGATTGTGTACAAATAAATATTTCCCTGAAACATAATTGAGAAGCAGAGAAGGAGGTCTGAAAGTCTCGCAAAGCAAATATGAGCCTGCACTTTCAGAAGACCTTGCAAGGTGTTTTTTTCTGCACAAGAATCACAAAGGGATATGCTCAAAACAAATATCATGCAAGAGGAACAGAAACTAAAAAGCAAGTGCTTAGAATTTAAAAAGAAAGTTGCAAGTCTAAATAATTGTTTGTGTGGATACAATATTTAAATATTTAAACAATACTTGATGACAATATTTAAACATGATTCTCACGTTTACTGTACACTTTATAGTTTGAGTTCTTTCCTGGTGGTTATGTGGCTTTTTCTTTTCCCCCAGATTCGTAAGGATGGTCTCAAATCCCTCAATATTGCCTACACTGTGAGCACCCAGAGAAGTACAGCGTTCCCCTTGGACCACCTGGTCCGCATGCTGCTGTTCAAAGACTGCGAGGAGGCGACTGATTTTATAAGTTACTATGGCCTGAGTGTATCAGATGGGTAAGTGTGAGGAAAAGGATGCCTGGGGGGGTTAGCCTGATGCCAAGCAAAGGGGTAATCTGGGGGAGCTGCTCCTGAAGGTTGGAACTAGAGAAAGAATGGGCCAAGAACAGGGGATGGGTCTCCATAGGAAATAAGGACACAGTTCTGCTTCATGAGAAACTGGTATTGTGGTGCCTGTAGGGTGGGGTGAAGCTGAACAGTGCAAACTAGCTGTTGGAGGATGTTGAAGGACAACAGTTCAGAGATAAGTGTCTGCCATGAAAATCCATGCATTGTAAGGTGTGTTCTTGGAATTTTGAGAGACTGGAAAAGGAAAAAAAAACCCTCGAGGATGCCAGTTAGTCATCTGTGCCTGTCAGCATTCTGTTTTGAAAGAAGTTTCAGAATTGAAAGCCTGTAGGTTACTGGATCTTTGAGGACGAGCACCTGGTTGTTACTTTTGTTTTTCCCCAGGGGTTATGTGGAGCTGAATCGCTCGGCTTTCCTGGAGCCAGATGGATTGCCCAAGCCACGGAAATCCCCGTTTGTCAGACAGAAGCTCACTGTCTCTGTTGGGGAGGTTGTGAATGGGGGGCCCTTGCCCCCAGTGCCCCGTCATGTGCCCGTGTCCAGCTTCAACGGGCAGAACAAGTACGTTGGTGGAAGCATGTCCGTGGATCAGGCCAGCAGTAGCCAAAAACCCAGCGTGGAAGCAACAGGTGAGAGCAAACCTGCATTTTGGGTACTGCTCAGAACACTGTCGAGGCAGCTCTGTGTGCAGGTTTATTGTACAAAGCAGAAACTGTTTGTGGCTCAGAGGTTGAAACTGCATTGAAATTTAGATGTAATGAAAGGATTGTAATTTAAATCCTAAGAGAATCAGAATGGTTTGAGTTGAAGGGACCTTGAAGCTCATCAAGTTCCAACACCCCTGACATGGCAGAGGCACCTTCCACTAGACCAGGTTGCTGAGGGCTATTTATGTATCTGCAAAAGCCAAGAACACTCTGATTAATAAAATGTACTTCCCAATTCAGGAAATTCTCTGTTGACCCAAATTTTGCCAACATAAGTGAGATAACAAATGTTTGACTACTTCCAAAAACCAACTTCCCTTTGCAGTTTGCATGTTTTTTATTTGCAGCTGTTTGTTGCCACTGTTGTATAAACATGTCAGCTTTCATGTTAACTGAATGTGTGCTTTTCTGTCCTTGCTGGATGTACAGATAGTGTGTGTAGGTGCCAGGTGTGCCTGACCTGAAACAGTTGTTTTGTTGGAAATACATGTGCTTGGTAATGGGAGTAATGTGCAATTAAATGTTTAAATGTTTTGCAGAAAACATTCATAAATGTAAATTAGTTTCTATGATATATTTTTAACTTTAAGGCAACAAGCTGCTGTTAGGGATTTATTTTATGGCCTACTGAGTTTTACCAGACAAGCCAGTTTTTTGAAGATAAAATTTGCTTCTGTTTGTGACTGATCTGGCTTCCTAAATTTTTCTCCTCTTCCCTCCCAAGAAGGAAGGGTGGAAAGCAGAGGTGTGGATTTCGAGGCCACAGCAGTGAAGGTCCAGCCCCCACCTCATTTTCTGCCCTCGCTGTTGCCTTGTCATCTGGTGCCAGTCCTGCCCTCTGCACAGCCCATCTCCCAGCCTGCTGCACAGCCTGAGCCTCCCCCTTCAAAGCCTCAGCCTGGCTACTCGGACACGGTAGGGAAATCTGAACCCATCAGGAAATATTTGGGAAAGAGCTGTGAAATAGAACAAAAGATAGCCAAGTTCTTACAGTATTTCATTTTTCTGGAACATATATGTATGTGAAATGAGACATGACAAAGTTTCTTCCTGTGGGTATGTGACCTTTTATGCTGGGTGTTGAATGTGCACTCTGTCTACCTCTGCTGTTTTTCTCCCTCCCACGTGAGTTTTTGTGTGCTGATGCTGAACCAGTATCAGAGTGCCTCATTGCTTTGTACAGTACAGTTGCCATATTCTATCTAGATAGTGGCAAATTTCAGTGAAGGGTAGACCTGATAATTTGGAATTAAATGGAATGTTTAATTAAATGGAATGTTAAATTAAATTCAGCTAGAATGGAAGTATAAAGTCAGAAAATAGGAGTCTCTCTTCAGTTATGGTTTCCTGAATTGATTTGCCCATATTAAGTACAAAAATCTGCTTTTGTTTATGGGCTGTTACTAATCTTTTAGATCATCTAAATAGTCTGAAGTTTGCAGGCTGTTGTGTTTGATTAAGTTGGCTCAGTTTGTAAGCAGAAATACAAGTGCTGCTGTGAATTAGTCAGTTAAGCAAGGCTGGAGAGCCTTGCTCCCAGTTTACTCCTGAGAAGGACTGCACCTTGATTCAGCTTCTTCCTCTGCTGTGTTGCAGGACATTGCCGAAGTGGTGGATGGGCTGGTGCAGGATGTCCTCAAAGGAGAGTGCAGAGAAGTGGGCAGAGCAGGAGCAGCTTACGTGGGTGCTGCCATCTGGTAAAGAGCATGTCTTGCAGGTTCTTCTGGACCCTTGCCATAGCAGCACCTTGTGTGAAGATGGTTAAACTAAGCACTGCCAGGTCTGTGATAGAGACCATGTTACTGCTGATGCAGTGGAAGGAAAGCAGACCTTTCTTCAGATGTCTGTCACATCCCAGCTCTAGCCTAAGGGGATGCTGACCCAAACCTCTGGAAGCTTTGCCTGGCAAGAAACCTCTGTCATGGAAGGAAGGGTGTCCAAAGGGGGACAAGAGGAGCAAGTCCAGATCTGGCTGCTTCTCTGCTTCTGATCGATTTCCTCTCCAGGGCAGTTGGTAGAGTCGTAGATGTGGGATGTGACCCAAAGAGTTTTATTCCACCACTGTTTGATAACTGCTGAATGGGGACAGCTGACCCAGACTGACTAAAGTCCATTCCCTGTGATGTCATGGTCAGCAACAAAATTGGGTTAGAGGAAGAAGTTGGAGATTTGTGGCTTTCAGGGTGGACATTGATTGGATACTGTCTGGGCATTGCTCTTCCCATGGGAGGTGATGATTGGCTGCTTTACTTTGCTTGATGGGGGAGTGGGGGTTTGGTCTTTCTGTATTACCACATATTTATTTCCATCCATGAGTTCTCCTTTTTTTCTTCCTACTTTCTTCCCTGTCCCAGTGTGGGGAGGGGAATGAGCCAATATCAGTGTGCGTGCTTGGCTAATGGCTGGAGTCAGCCCACCACAGAGAGCAAGGTGTGGCTGAGAAACGCATAGACCTGGGGCTTTGAATGAAAACATTCGGGCTTTGAATGAAAACATTCTGGCTTTGAGAAGAGATTTGCTGTTTCTGCACAGTGCCTCAGAGGCCACCGTAGAGGAATTAGTGACGGAGGTGATGGGGGAGATCCTCAGAGAAGTGGCTGGAAACGTGATGAGTGTGGAAAGGGAGCGTGTCCAGGAGGAACGGCGCAGAGTGGAGGAGGAGAGGTGAGGTGCTGCTTTGGCTGTGGGGCAGGGTGGGCTGGAAACACCCAGGACAATGTAAGGACAGCTGGTGCCAGCATGAGTCCTTGTGCCTCTGCTCAAACCCCGTGTCTTTCTGCCACAGGGGCAAAACAGTCTCACCTTGAACTCCACTGGGACTGTGCAGGCAGGGTTCCCCTCTGCATTCTTGTGTGATCTGCTAGTTAGCATTTTGGTTGCCTCAGAGCCATGGTGAAAATGGTGGGTGGGAATTTTAGGAACTTTTATTTACCCAGAGCTTTGAGAGAGGGACATGCATCTGCTGTAGGCAGGAGCTTTGCCTTCTGAGTGAGCTACTTGTTTGTAGCTTATTGGGGTAAGAATAAACAGAATCCTAGAATGGTTTGGTTTGGAAAGCACCGTAAACATCATCTGGTTCCAAGCCCCAGCCATGGGTAGGGATGCCACTCACTAGATCAGTTTTGGTTAAGGCTCCATTGTCATCTATGCTTCTGAGGGAAACCTGGCTCCATGCAAAGCTGTTTTGTTAGAAACCAAATAGTGGGAAATAATTTTAGGTGAATTAGCTGTTTGACACTGCATGTAGTGCTTGTGTAACTAAGCAGCAGGTTTGCCAGTGTAAATTTTTTCACTTGTGTAAACCTTGTCTCTGTCCTTCTAGGCAAAAGCAGGAAAGAGAAGAGTTAATAAAGCAGTTGAGCCAGTTGCTGGGTATGGAATTAATGGAAGAAGTAATAAAGGAGGGTGTTAAAGAAGCTTCAACCAATGAGTTAAGGTATGTACAATATGCTGCATGCTGTAATTTGCTTTCCCAGTAGCAATAGGGAAACCCAATAGGGTTTCCTATATGTCATGGATTTCCCTGTTTGCATCTCAGCCCACTGAACTGGCATCTGCTGGAGGTCTTCACCTCAGCAGTCTTGGTTTGTTTTATTTGGAACCAGATGTGCCTTAGAAAGAGACCGGCAAGCCCGGATTGCCCGATGTTCAGAAGAAGTCTGTGGCCACTTCATGGAGCTCTTTCTGGAGGATGAGATTTTCCAGATTGCCAAGGAAACCCTTCAGGAGCTCCAGTGCTTCTGCAAATACTTAAAACGGTGAGTTACCACCCTGGGACATGGCTGCTTCTCTTGGGAGCATTGGCATGGAGCAGTTAATAGAGACAGAACTATTGCTGTCTGGTTGTGTTCTTTTTGAGACAGCTTTTTCTCTCTTATCTCCATGATAAGGATAGACCTTACAGTCTTAGTACCAGCCTCTGCTAAATTACTGTATGTGGGAAGGGGATCACACCTTGTTGTAGTCAGGTAATGAGCTTGGTAGGAGATTCCAGCTTCATTGCAGTTAGAAACTTGTAGTAGTTCATCCTTGTATTCTTTCTGCTGATCACTGGTTTTCCTGCACATACAGTTAGTGTGTTGTTATTCAACAACATTATACAAATTAATGTTCATTATACAAATATCTGGTGACAGAGGTCTGTGAAAGAGCTCATGAATGTGACCTATTTATCTGTTCTCTTCCAAAGGTGGAGGGAAGCAGTGGCAGCTCGGACAAAGCTGAAACGTCAGATGAGGGCATTTCCAGCTGCTCCCTGTGGCTTGGATTCCAAACATCAACTGAAAGCACTGTCCCCCAGTGCAGAGTGGCCTATAGCCATGGAAAACTTGTGCAAGAGATTTGTGAACCTGGGGAATGGAGGAAGGCTGGGAATCTCTTGCACGAGGTAAGGATAATTCCAGTGGCATTAGTGGGCAATATGGTTGATTCTTGGAAGACGTGAAATCACGAATTACGAAAAATTCTTCCATTTTGAATGTTAATGGGTTTGCAGAACTGTTTATTCTTAAATAAATTCCAAAAGACTTTCTCCACAAATGCCATGACCAAGACTGAAAATCCAAATAAATTCTTCTGTTAACAGCAACATTCTGAGGCCTCCGTTATATTTCCCAGGCCTCAGTGTTCTTAGATTTGTTTAAAATCTCTGTTTTATACCAAAAAATACAGCCAACATTATTTCATTTCCAGATTGAACTTGCTGAGAAACAAGACAGTGCATGAAATTAAAGTTCAGCACTTCTACCAGCAGTTGGTAAGGTAGGCTGGGGTTTGGTTCTTGTTTTCCTTAGAAGCAAGCTGCAGCAGATGTGCCAGAGATACCAGGAATGGCCAAAAGGTATGGCTAACCATGCCTGAATGTCCACTTGCAGCCTTGCTCCTGGGAGTATTTTGGAATAAGCGGAACAGGAAGGTCAAAGAACCGTAGGATAGTTTGGGTTGGAGAGGACCTTTAGAGATCATTTTGTCCATTCCATCCCCCTGCTGTGGGCAGGGACACCTTCCACTAAATTAACAAAGGTGTTGGGCCAGATAATCCTCCTGGGTGTAATTTTAAGGATCTGATGGGTGTTATGGGGTATGACTTTGTACCTGAATGGGAGGGGCTATGGGGGGAGAGGAGCAAATGAGCTGTCAGCGACCTGGCTTGTGGTTGGAGAATATTGATTGAGGTGTTTGAAGTGCAGCAGGAGATCTGGCCTCCCATGGCTCCTCATGCTCTCCAGTGGCCTGGTTGTGTGTTGGATCAGCTTTAACACGTGTGGAAGTGAAGCAGTACACATGTGCTCCTGAAATCCCCAGAGTAAGGCTCATGTGTCAGGTTTAGCAGCTGCAGTTCCTGAAGGATGAGCAACAGATCTAAAGAATTCACTGTTCACTGCTTACAGTATTGTAGCTTGTTCAGTGCAAGACAGACATTCCTCAGATGGGAAAGAGCCCTAGGGGGGATCTTTTCAGCAGGTTTTTTTGTCTCTCTTTAAGTGATTTAGCTTGGACTCCCCTGGATCTCGTCTCGTTAATCACGGAACATATTCCAGTTCAACAAGAACAGGTTTTTTGGAAGGTGCTCTTGGTTTTGCCCAGTGATGATGAATATTCCAAGGATGATCCCAATAGGTACGTTGAAGAGCTGGTTGCTGGGTCCCGTCCTCAAACAGGGCAGACTTCTTTAATTTAGGTAGACGAAGATTAGTAATACACTGTCCTTGATGTAATTTTGCCTGTACCATGTCAAATTGCCAGTTTGTTTTTTTTCTCTCCAGAGCACTGTAAACAGTATAGCTGTAATTTATTACAGTGATCTGTATTTTTTAACATTGTTTAATTCCTTTTGTTCATAATAAAACCTGGATAGATGATAATTTAATTAAAATTTATAGCTATTTATAAGGGCTATTTATCATAGCCTAAATGTATAGGAATATGGTGGAATAGGATGGTGCTGATACTAAAACCCTAAAATGCCAGTTTTGACAACAAAATCCCTCAAAGCCCTCTCTTTTGTTTGCTAGGATACTGATGGATTGGTTGAAAGCCAAGTTTATGGGACAGAAAAGCTATGAGAAAAATGCTTTACATACAGAAGGCAAAATTCAAACACTGACATTATTTAGTTCTCCTGGCATGCAGGGGAGCAGAAGCATTAAAGTCAGTGTGTGTATAAAGGTAGGTGAGAGCAAGTTCATGATATCTAAGAGGCCATAAAAGCAGGGTGGGTGCTTTTCCAGTGGATATTGTGTCCTCTCAGATGAAGGGAGATGATACTGGGAGGGATAGGGTTGTTGAAAAGGTCTGACACAAGATGGATTTTTTTCTTTGTTTTCAATCAGCTGAGAAATACCTGCAGTAGCAGAACCTGAATCATGAATTCCATGGTCCCAGAGCAGGTGCTGAAGGGCTCTTCTGTGCTCGGCTCATCTATCAGACACATCCATGTTGGCCTGACAACAGCTTGTTGTCTTAGGTTATGTAGAGCTCCTGGAAAAGGATGTCAAAGCTGAATGGCAGTGATGATAAACTGCAGATTTTGGGGTGTTTAGCTGCATTACTGTTGTCATCTTTGTTGCCTGTCTAGGTGGCACATGGTGCGCTCTCTGACTCAGAGCTTGATATGGCTGAGACACAGAAGGACTTGCTTGGGACCAGTGGCCTCATTCTTCTCCTGCCCCCCCGAGTTAGGAGTGAAGATATTGCAGAAGATGATGTTTACTGGCTGTCAGCTTTGCTGCAGCTGAAACAGCTGCTTCAGGCCAAACCTTTCCACCCCATGGTTCCCTTGGTGGTTCTAGTCCCCGGTCAGGAAGAGGAGGCTGTGGAGAAAGAAGTAGAAGATGGTATGTAATTGGTTTTGTGTCTTGAAACAATGAATATTTAGGGCTGCCCCAAGTAGAAGTGTTGTGGCTAGTGCAGCCTCTCAGTGACAGCATCCACTAAAGGGAGAGGCTGTACAGCACGTGAAGTACAGCATATCCCAGAGCTTTCCTAACAATCTTATGGCCTTAAGAGCTCACCAATTATGGCTTCCAGTTTTCTGTCACACACAGTATTTGACCCTGAGAGTCTGCGGGCAGAAATGGAGGGGAGCAGCAATGCAGTGAATGTAATGCAGAGCATGTGGTCCAAGGATGTGTGGTCTTTCTCTGTGTACATGATGAGTTTTCTTACTTTTTAAGGTTTGATGCTCCAGGACTTGATTTCAGCCCATCTCATTTCAGACTACACTGTTGTAGAGCTCCCAGGCTCTGTCAATGACTTAGAAGGCACCAAAAGGGTAAGAACTGCAAGATACAGGAATTGTTTTCCATTATTTGTGACGGTTCCATTTTCACTGAGATCAGTGGCATTTGCTACAAAAACGAAAAAAAAATAATACTGAAAACTGTACTGAGACCAAAATTCATGGATTACCTAAACCCACTCTTGTCTGCCTTGCCTGTGTTGCTGCCCAAGAGAAGAGTGCTGGTGGTGGGTAAACCTTTTTATCCTTAAGCTCTTAGTCCTAAAATGCTGAAGACCCTCTGTAGCTGTTCTGGCTGCTGTGAGATCATCCAGAGTTATTCCATCTTGGTGGATGGGACTGAGATGCCTCTACCTCTCATGGTCTGTTCATGAATATGATCATACAGATCTCTCCCTGACAAGCCCAGAGTGATGCTCCCCCACAAACCCTCACAACTTAGGTCTGCACTTCAAAGACTGCCGTGATCAGACATGATACAGTCACCCTGGGCTAATTTTTGTGAATCTGTCCAATTTTTCCTGGATAAGTTTTCAACAACCCCAGCATCGTGCAGCAAGGAATTCCACTGCATACCTGTACCTCATGTGAACAGCCTCTTCCTTGTCTGTTCCTGAGCCTGCTGTATGGAAATCCAGTTTGTGGCCACCTAGCCGGAGGATTATTTTTGCAAATATTAGTATGATGATACCTGATTTATTTGCCTTTTGGTGCATATTCTCTTGGAGAGTGTTGTTCAAATTTAGGGTTGAATCCTTTGTGTCCTGATCACTGCAGAGCATTTTCCAACCCTCCATCTTTTGTGTGTCATAGGTCTCTGCAGCTGTGGGCTGGCTGGTGTCCCAGTGTCCTGCCTCCCTTGAGCTCAGCAGCCAGAGCCTTCAGGAGTACATTGAGGATGGGATTGATGGAGAATTTGGCAAGCGTTTCTACCACGACTGGAAGGAGAGGCGTTTAGCTGGGCTGCCATCCCAGGAGCCTGGAGTCATCATAGAGCTCTACAACAGCGTGCTGCAGTTCCTGTCAGATGTGGCATCCTCAGAGCACCTTTGTGACTTGTCTTGGCCTGTCACAGAGTTTTCAGAAGCAGGGGGTAACAAGGTGTTGCCCCACCTGCAGTGGAACATGCCAGATCACCTGGCCTGGCTGAAGAAGGCTGTGCTGTCCTTCCAGATCCCATACCTAGATCTGCCTCCTTTGGGTGGTAGGTACTTCGCACTCTAATGTCTTCTTGGCAGCACATTGTTCTCCAAGATGAGCCTGTGCAGTGTTGGTTCTGTCACAAATTCTTGCAATTTACTTTGGTTTTTTTTTGTTCCACAGCTCCTTGGCGTCCTGTTTGCCACATGATTTTTCAGTATGTCTCGCAGATTGCAAGTTCTTCCCACACTCAACCACTGATCCAGTCTCAGGTGGAGAATCTGCTGAGCAAAACTTACCAAAACTGGAAAACCAGAACAGCGGGGAACTCTGATGAAGATGGACCTTCTGTTGATGAGATCCCTTGGGACTCTATCCTGGCAGTTTGTATTGATCATAAACTGAGAGACTGGAAACCACCCAAACTGCCTGTTGCTCCAGGTATTGTGTCCTCCTGCAGCATGGATGATGCTTCTTTTGTGATGGTATTTAATACATTGCCAGTGGTGCCTTTCCATATGGCAGAAAGTGATGTGTAGCAGGCAGGCAGCTGTGGTCTTGCTGTGTTCTGCATGTGTCTTCCCCTTGGAGCCTGTGTTTAGTATTGGTTATGGCTTGACTTGACCCTGTGACTACAAATGTGGCTCTGGTCAGAGTCTTTGAGCCCTGCCCTCCCAGTGGGAGAGGGTTTGCATTAAGCAAAGGCCAAGAGTTCCCCCTCAGAAGCCGTGTCAGCAGGGAGGGCAGGCTGCCACAGGTAATTATCATTTCCATTGCTTAATGAAGCTTGTTCCAGACTCTGAAACCTATTTGAAAGTGAACAATTGCTCTTGCCCCAAATTGCCTTTTTAATATTGAGCTTTGCTTCTGAAGGAGAGAACCTGTGCAAATGATAAACGTTGGGCTTGGATTTATTGACAGAAGCTGTAAGTAAAGATGGTCAGATTCGCGTGTACTTCTTCAAGGAGCATTTGAAGAACTACATCGTGCCTTTCTCGTGGGATCAGGCCAGGCTGCAGACACAGGAGGGCATCCGGCAAGGCCACGAGAGGTGAGGTGGCCTGCACAGTGCTGAAAACCAGCTTTTAGCATCCTCCCAGAACCTGCTTGTGTACATCTCCCTAAAATGATGTACAAGGCTGTGCTGAAACAGAGTAGGAAGTAGATTTTATTTGTACAGGGTTACTCAGCTCTCAGAGAAATGGATGGCTTGGGGAGTGCTGACAGTGTAGAAGTTAACTTCTGCCAAAAAAACCTGCTGCTGAGGCTTTGCAGTTGTGCAAAGCACAGAGGGAAAACAGTGTGAGTCTGAGAAAATGCTAGATAGGTTGAGGGGGAAGGATGCCTCAGAGCTGTGTGGCATGAAAGTATTTGCGATGTCAAGTCTAGCTCACTTCCCTAGCCATGTTCAGAGAGAAGCCACTCTGTTCCCTCTTGGAAGCTTAACTGCAGCTCTGCTGTATAGTGGGTGATGTTTGGGGTGAATCCTATGCTCCTGTCAGATTAGTTCCTCTCTAATCCCATGCACAGGTGATGCTGTGTTGGACTCTGGCACAAGGGTATTATTTCTCCAAATGATCACTTCTCACTCCCTGCTATTTCCAAGCTTCAAGCTAATAGGGGAAAAACAACACACTCATACCAATTCATGTGGTTTTGTTTGTTGTTTTTTACTTTCTTCCTTCAGATCAAAGATAAAATCTCCCCAGTCTTTGAAGAAAACCTACTGCATCTCCATGGTGCCGGGTCAGTATGGCTCTGACATGAGCATGCTGCCAGGTCAGGAAGTGAGCATTCCCAGCACAGATGAATTCAGAGACACATCCTTGGCCCAGGAGCGTCTGTTGGCACAGTTGCAACTGGAAAAAATAGAAAACAAGAGGTAAGTTCCCAGAGCAGCATCTTTTCCTTGCCGCTTCAGCCCAGGGTTGTAAACAATTTGTAACTTGTATGGAATAGGAAGTTAAGCTGTGCTAGAAGAGAGCCCAGACTGTCTCGAGTTCCATCTGACTTCATCAAGCACATCAGAGCAGTTCCCTAATGTTTCCTTCTTGCGTCATGGGAACAGACCAGGATGGTAGAAATTCTCAGAGTTCTCGGGAATGGTTGGAAACTCTGTGGTCAGTCCCACGACCAGAACTGCAGCAGTACAGTGTGTACAGTGGTCTGTGTGTCGCCCAGTGTCACAAATGTCTATGAAGTCTTACCTGGTATGTCAGTTCGTACTAGTGCAGATCACAAAGGTGAAGAACTAAAGCTTTTGAGGTTGCTCCAAGAGGTTTTTGTCTCTTCTGCCTTCCCACAAGTTGAGTCTCTTCAATCTGTGTGGCTCCTTTCTATACCACAGTCCTCTGTGATGGATTTTCATAGCTACAGTGGGGCACATCAGACTGTTTTGAATATGGCTGTGGAGATCAGATGCCTCTGAACCCAAAAAAACCTCTAAGTGAAAAGCACTGGTTACAGGGACAAAGCCAGGCTGCCATCTGACTGGTGCTTTTGACCTTCCTATCCAGGTTTGAAGAGCAGCTGCACCGATACCTAGCTGAGGACATGGAGCCCCTTGGGGATCTCCTGGGTCTTCCTCTCTACCTCCCCCAGTCTCTGCTCTCCACCCCAGCTGCTACCTGCCCCTTGATAAAGAGTCCCATGTCAGCTGCTCAAAAGGTAACAGAAGGTGGTTCTAAGCTAAACTAAAGCTCTGAGGAGTGCAGTAGCTGCCAAACCTGTAGTGGGAATTACCTTGGGAGAAAGTCTGTCTCATCTCTCTCCCTTCTGCCCAGGCTGGGAGTCAGGAGGGACACAAGGTGCCGGAGCTGGAGCAAAGCCCTGCACTGTCGGACAGACTCAAACACCTGCAGCAGCTCCTCAGAGCCACTAAGGAGGCCGAGGCTGCCTCCGAGCTCCACCTCTCTGCTCTGGTGGACATGGTGGACATTTGAGCTGAGACACGGAGACTCAGGAAAGAAATCCAGGGCCAGGTGATTGAACAGATACACTCCTGAGGCATGTTCCAGAACAAGCAGGTGTTCTCCTGGGATGAGAACATGGAGCAGCCGTGGGGCCTGCGCCCCTCTCACGTGGCTGTTTTGCACAGGGCCAGCGTGTCATGGATGGTTTGGACCCCCTCCTTTTCTGCCCCACAGGCAGGGAGACGAGTCAAATGCTTTTCCTTGGAAGGCCTTAAATGACAGTGGTGTTTTTTCTTTCTCCCAGCTCTCATTGTGGGTAAATACAGCTTCATCAGGTTCAGCTGTAGGGTAGCACGGGCCCCTGGGAACATTGGAGCAATTGCTCTCCATAGATACAGCCCCTGAAATGTTGTCTCAGTCTGTGCTTCCTTCAGGCAGGAACTGCCTTGCAGCAGCACTCTGGTTTGAAGTTCCTATTCTGTTTCCAGGAAGGTCAGAACTGTCGTTCTCAAGTTGGAGCAGCACTTGGCCATGATTTTTGTACTTCTGGTTTCTCAGTGCAAATCCAGAAGGATTTTTTTTTTGTTCTGGGCCCAAGTTCTATTTTATGCAATGTTTTGAGTGTTAAAAATGGGTGAGGTACTTATTCCACAGGTTCCATGTCATGCTGGGAAACAGGATGCTTCCTTCAGTCTTCAGTAAACAGCTATGGAGAAACAATTTTCCTTTTTTTTTTTTTTTTTGGAAGAGCAGATAGCCTGCGTTCTCCAGCATTTAAAAACCTTTGGAAGTTGAAGGCCCTTGGTTTTAGTTTAATTCCCAGTAAATAATTTGAAGATGTACTTCATGTCTGCTGTACTCCTATACAGTTCATCTTTTTCTCACAAAATCAGCAAATTTTTCTCAAACAGAGCCTTCTGCCTGGTGGAATATCAATTACTGCACTAAACTGATTATCTTGCCTGCCCAACACAGGCTGAAATCCTCAGTAGTCTGAAACTGTCAATTGCCTTCTAAAAAAGTAATTTTACAGTTTAAAATAGCATTTCATTTGTATTATTTCTCTTAAACCCAAATAGCAAGAGTAGCTTAATGGTAACTTACAATAAATTCAAATTGGAAAGGGTGTGCTTTGAGGCTGTTCCTGTTCCATGTGCTTTTCTTGGGCTGAGTTTTGTTGAGTTTAACTGGTTCCATGTGAATGGAAGCCTGTGTCCTGCATTTGATGTTCTCAGTTTACCTGGAATTCAGCTGTCAAAACCCAACAGAGCTTTGCGAGCGTGGCTCATATTATTTGCTGTAAACTGTGTTTTGTACGGAATAAAATTTTTAGTGGCTTGAAAGGTGCCTCATTCCTCTGTAAAAGCTCATGATATGGGATGCTTTTGAGGGGGAAGGGTGGGGGTGGCTGCTCTCTGTTAGCGGGGGGGTTTCTGGGGTACCAGTGCGGGGGGCTGATCTCCCTTCCGACCTCCCCCATATCGCTCATCTGTGCATGGAGGACCCGGGGCACCAGCAAAATGTCGACGAGGGTGGGATTCGAACCCACGCGTGCAGAGCACAATGGATTAGCAGTCCATCGCCTTAACCACTCGGCCACCNGCCTACTGCGCTAAGAGGGCGTTGAAAGGAACACTTAGCATGGGGCCTCCAGCGGGCGAGCGGGCGACGGGATCGGGACGGGCCTCGGAGCAGGGTGGGAAGGGGCTGCGGCGGCCGCGTCACGCCGGCAGGGGGCGACAGGGCCCCGTGGCGGGACGAGGTGGCCGAGTGGTTAAGGCGATGGACTGCTAATCCATTGTGCTCTGCACGCGTGGGTTCGAATCCCACCCTCGTCGACATTTTGCTGGGGCGCTGGGGACCCTCGGGGTGGGCTCAGATTCTTGCGGTACACGGGAATTCGGCGGGGGCGGGAGGGGGAACGGTTCCAGCAAGTGCCTGGTCTACCCTGGCATCTGCATCTTCCCCACGATCAAAAGCCACCCGTGACCTTGAGATTTTGGGAAGGGGATGATAGGAGAAATTGACGTAGTGTCTAAAGGGCCAGCCAAGGTCCTTATGTGGAGAGGCTGGAAGTCTCTTATCCAAGACTCATGGAAAAGAAAGCACTCAGAAATCCTTACAATAGCAATTACTGCCGAATGTGACTGTTGAGCAGTCAGGTGATAACCTTCTGAAACAGAGTGCAATAGGGAATTAAACCGGGACAAAGGAAGTGTGAAATCATACATGGATACCCTGGATACTTGGGGAGAGCAGGCAGAGAAGGTATAGGACGGCTTTTCCCATCAGAGTTGTTGGTGATTATGCCCGTTCCTTGTAACTGGAAAAAAAGCAGCAAAGAAAAGGCAAAAGGCAAAGTGCAAATCTCTTCCTGCATGTGTGGGAGCGCAGGGGGGCAGAGGAAGGTGCCCTGACCCCACGCCACCCCGAGCCCCCACTGGCACCGGAATGCTGGGTGTGGCTCTGGGCGACCCACCTGGAGAGGGATCCAAACAGCTCCCTTCACCCCACCTAGCGGGAATTAGCCCTCTCCTGTGGCTCATCCTGACCATTGGACAGGTCTGGGCACCCTGGGAAGGTACCTGAAATGCCGCCAGGTGCCTCCAGCCAGCCCTGCCAGGTGCAGCAGCGGGCTGGGCAGCCATGCTGAGGGAAGCAGATCCCGCGGCTGCCTGTGGGGCCCGCCGGCGCCAAGGGGCAGGGGCAGGTCCTGGGAGGGGCCTTCAGTTGGACACAAGGTGGCGGGGTTCCAGCGCAAGGGGCGTGGCCTCGTCGGTGGGCGGGGTCTCGATTGGTGGGCGCGGTGGTGGGCGGGGTCTCATTGCTGTGGGCGGCCGGGGGTGGCGGCGCCGCCATGAGCGTGGCGCTGCGGAACGCGCAGCGCGCCGTGCCCGTGCGCCGGGCCCTGCTCCGCCGCGCCGTGTGCGCCCTGCGCGCCGCCCTGGGCGCCGCTCGCTTCGACGTGGGGCTGGTCTGCGCCGGTAACGCGTTGATGCAGCGTCTGAACGGCGCCTACCGACACTGCCCGGAGCCCACCGACGTCCTCTCTTTCCCGTTCCACCAAGTGGCCGCGGGGGAGCTGCCGCGGCCGCGCTGCCGCGACGAGTACAACCTGGGGGACATCTTCTTGGGGGTGGAATACATCCACCAGCAGTGCCGCGAAACCGGGGAGGTTTTTGACGATGTCCTGACGGTGAGCCCCGCTCGGGCGTGGCGGGCGGCGGGGCGGGCACGGGGCTCGGTCGGTTACACGTGTGTTGTGCTCCCGCCCCCCGCCCAGGTGACAGCAGCCCACGGATTGTGCCACTTGCTCGGCTACCGCCACGACACGAAACCCGAGTGGGAGCAGGTGCGGGATGCGCTGGGGCCGGGGAGGGTGTCTGGGGTCTGGCATGGGGTGGACTGGAGGCCCCGGTGACGGGAACCGGGGCTCGCCGGGTGCTGACCGCCGCCACTACCGCAGATGTACCAGAAAGAAGCGCAAATTCTGGAGGAGCTGAACCGCCTCACAGGTTCCCGCCTGCGGCCCCTCACCGCCGGCCTCTTCTGAGAGACCGAGAGGGGCCGAGGCTCCGCCGGCGCCGCCCCGGACGTGGCGTGGGGATGGCGGCGCCGGGTCCCGGCGGGCGCTGCCTCCCGTCTCTGCCGCTGCTGCTGCTCGGCCTGGCCGCGCTCGCCCTCTCGCCGCCGCCCGTCGCCGCCTCCGAGCCGCCGCCCGCCGCCCTCCGCGCCGGCCACGCCGCCTCCTCTCTGCCCGCCGCCGCCGCCGCCCCGCGCACCAGGTGAGCAGCGGCCGCGGGCCGGTCCTGCCCGCCGGGATCTCCCCCCGCCGTGCGGTGTCCCCTTGCACAGGCGACCCGCCGTGTCTCTGCCGTCAGCTGGTAAAGGGCCTCCTTTGCTTACTGGTGCTTTTTTGGGTCGCTTTTGGAAGGTGTCATCGCAGCCATCCGAGGACTTTTGTCTGTAGATTAATCCTGAGTTGGAAGGGATCCCAACGGGATCATGCAGCTGCCAGCTGCATTCTTTTCCTCTACTTCTCCGGAGTGTGTCCTCCTGCCTTTGTGTTCAGCTTACAAGAGAGTTAGCCTGGGTGACATGCCGGTGGTTTCACCATTTTCATCACACACCCGGTGTTACCCTAAGGATGAGCGAGGCTCTTCACTCCTGGACCCGCTGCAAGAAAGGCTCCTGGCATGTGCCACCTCACCAGGAGACCTTGGTGGCCCCTCCAGCCGCTGCAGCACGTAATGCTCTGACTTACCATACTTCTTCCCCTTCTGAGCACCACAAACTCAAAAAGCAGAACAGCTTCCTTCCCAACAGTTTCATCACAGGATTGTATGGTAAAAAACAAAAAACGTGTAATAGCTTCAATGTGCTCCTAGAAATAATGGTATTCCTTTGTTCTCTCCAGATACCTTTTGTACGATGTAAACCCCCCGGAAGGGTTCAACCTTCGCAGAGATGTCTACATTCGCATTGCTTCCCTCCTCAAGACCCTGCGGAAAAGCGAAAACTGGGTGTTGGTTCTGCCTCCCTGGGGACGTCTTTATCACTGGCAGAGCCCTGACATCCTCCAGGTCCGGATCCCTTGGTCTGAGTTCTTTGATATCCCAAGCCTCAACAGGAACATTCCTGTCATTGAATATGAGCAGTTCCTTGCAGGTGGGGTATAGTATCATGCAATCTGCGATTCACTAAATACTTGGTATGGTTGCTTTACAGGTTTGTCATTATAGTGGCTTTTATCCTTTCATGTGAAAAAAAATCTTCAAGGTGGCAAGAGGAGGGATGGGAAGGAGTTTTACTGAGCTACACAGCCATTAGGATGGAATAACCCAATTACTTGTCAGCTTGTGTGATGTAGCACTGCTGTCTCCTCAACTTCTAGGACCCCCGAAGACAAACAATTAATGCCTGTGGGTAAATTCACCTATGGTATTTTTGTGTGGTTTTGACCATAATGACAAGACCATAAGGAGAGAGGCAGCTTGTTGAAATACAGACAAGCCACCTTTTTCTGGAGGTGGTGGTTGGCCAGTAAAAGTTGTAAAGCAGGTTCTTCCCTGAACTTACGTTTTCATTGTCAGTGCTGCACATACTTGAAATACCCCTTACTTTTTGTGTCTAAGAGAAAGCCTTTCCATAAGAAAGTGCAGCTGATTCCTTTAGGATTTAATGCCATGTTGAGCTAATCACCAAATGTTCAAATCTGCAGTAGTGTCACAGGCTTGTTCAGCAAAGGAAATAAAGGCCACCAAATGTCACATCTCTGCAAAGAGCTCTGAAGGGACAGCTGTTCCCTGCCTTCCAGGAAAATGCATGTAGAGACCCTGAAATTTAGGGGAAGAAGGGCTTGTACTTGGCATTTTTCTTGGAGGCACTCCTCCTTACACGCCTCAGCTGCTTACAGCACTGAAAACCTGTGTGCTTCATGATGTGTTTTACCCATCTGACAGTGATTCCGTTGTGTTTGGCACATGAAATCACAGAGCTGGGTGGGATAGCAGGTAGTCACATTGCCTGACCCTTTCCTTTTTTATAGGGAAAATAGGGATGAGAGAGTACTGTAATATTAGCATTTCTAGCAGATTTTAACTGAGCAACTGATGCTCACTCATACCTTTATGGTGTGGGTTTTCATGCTTACAAATCCTTTGCTTTGCCTTCTGCTCAGAGTCAGGTGGGCCCTTTATTGAACAGATTTATGTGCTACAAGGCTATGTAGAAGGATGGAAAGAAGGAACATGGGAAGAAAAAATAAATGAAAGGCCGTGCATTGATCAGCTGATGTACTCCAAAGACAAACATGGCTACTACAGGTAATACTGAGCAGTCCTTCTGGTCTTTTCAGTTGTATTCAGGGAGATATTTGCCTGCTGTGAATATCTGGGTGCTTGGAGTTCACTTTGTTTTAAGAAGCCCATCAATAATAAAATATTGTATTGGTATGAGAAGATCTAATTCTATACAGTTGTTGCTCCACAGAAAAGCAGCATAAAGGAGATGGCTGGTTTATTTGTATAATATGTCATTTTTTAGGATGTTTTGTTCTATATATGGCATTAACTTAAAATACAAGCCTGGAACCAATCCTTTGTGTTCCCTTTTAGGGGCTGGTTCTGGGGTTACGAGGAAACACGAGGGCTAAAGGCCTCTTGCTTGTCTGTCCAAGGATCTGCCTCTGTTGTAGCTCCCGTCCTTCTGAAGAACATTTCAGCACAGTGAGTTGCCTTGTATAACTATGTATTGTTGCATTTTTGTTATACAACCCCATTGCTGGGTGGGAAGAGCAGGGAGAATTTAAAGGCTGTACCCCACTGTTGAGATGCTTCATTGCTGAATTATTGTACTCTGTTAAAATCATTACAAAAGGGATTCACACAATAAGAAACTCTTAACTGTAAGAGCAAGTAGCCTTGAGCTCCTTTATATTCCCTCTCAGGCAGCTTTTGTGACTCCCACCTCCAAGGTATCATCAAATATCCCCTAGATCATGAGTGGAACAGCTGAACCGTCAGCTGTTCCATATTCTACTCCACACCACGTGATTTTACATCTCTGGCATATTCCCTCTCAGTAATCTCCTCTACAGTGGGAAGGGTCCTGGCTCCATTAGTTGTTCTCCATGTTGAAAGCCATTCCACGTCTGTGGTTGTCACCACTGCCAATCCCCGAACCTTTGCATCTCAGCAGGATCCTGCACACTTAGTGTGGGTAAACCTGTTACACTGCAGAACAAATGACATGCTCTGTCAAGTGCTCTCTTCTTTTTCTGCTAATTCTTTAGACACAGGTTCCTTATTTTGACCTCTTGAGTGTTGCCTTGATGTTTGCATCAAACTGTCCTTGTTCCTTACCATCAAGACCTTTAGTTACTAGATGAAGGCTTTTTTTCTTTTTGGTTGTTGTTGTTGTTGTTTTACTACATTCACTCCTGTGTTAGATTTTATCTGCCACTTCATTGGCCAGTGATCAGACTTCTCTAATTCTTCATAGTTGGCCTTAGCTACTCTGAAGAACTAAAAATGATTGTTAAGCTGTGTCACCTGATTTCATGCCCTTCTGTAGGTTGTTTAGGAATATGAAGAGACCTTCCACTTGTGACCTCCCTATGCAATGAGAACCATACATTTATCCCTGTCTCTAAATTTTTTTTTTTTAATCCGTGCAAGAATCTTTCTGTGCCAAGTTTTCTTAAAAGCCTTTAATGAAGGCTGTCAGAAAATCTTGTTAGGCAGTGTTAGTGAGATGTCCTTTATCTTCATGTGTGCCAGTGTCTTCAAACTACTCTGATAATTCAGAGCTCTGATCTCCCATGTTGTCCTTCTGGCTGGACAGCCAGTTGTGTGGTCCTAGGATTGGATTTTTACCCTTCAAGTGTGGTCACTTCAAGGAAGCTTCTCAATGCATTTGGATTAGTAACCTCATTCACCTCCAGTCTTCCTGTTTGATGTGGTGCTGTTTCTTCACCAGCACAGTCTAGTCTGTTTTCCAGGTGATTTAGAGCCTTCCGTGCAGGTGTCCAGCTGATTATCAGCAGTGATAATCCAAAGTTGATTAGTTATTTGCTTCCTCTCTTTTTAGTAGAATGAGATGCAGATAATGACCTTGATCCCTTTTAGCGGAAGCATTTCTCTGTGTGTTTGCTTATCATCAGTGTGCTCACAAACTAAATCTACAAACTAACTCACAAACTAATCTCTTATGCTCTGGGGTGCTTGAAACTCTCAAAATCTCTTCTGCTTCTTAGAATTTGGATAGTGCAGTTACATTTCCAGTACACGGTCCTGAACTGTGTTTATTTGTGAGAAGCACAAGCTGCTGTCTACTACCACACATTTTGGTAGTGTCTCTGTGTTCTTTGATCTTGTTTTACCGTAGGACATTTTATTCTACTTGTGGAACACACCTTCTCTGGGTTTGTTTTCATGATCTTCTGCTTCCTCCCAGAGGCCGTCATGTGCTCTGAGGCTGAGCATTGTCACACAGGTTACTTCTCCCCTTTGGATCACTCTCCTTGTCGGAAATCTTATTTCTCCCATAGCAACTATTGCAAGGACTGTGAGGGGTGGTTAATACTTGTTAGTGTTTAACTTTCAGAGTCAGGGTGCCATTTTTTAAGGAAGAGAGCAGGCACAGAGAGTGACATGGTTCCCTTCTCTCCCTGGGAGACTGTGGGTCACAATTTACCTTGTAGAGGAGCCTGTCCCTCATTCCCCACGCTCCCTTTGCAAACAGATCATAGTCTGTGCTTTATCCTAGCAAATGTGTAAAGAAACATCATAATGTAATTTCTATTCCTAAGGAAACTGCACTCAGTTTTACAATTTTCAATAGGTCAGTGATGTTAGACAGAGCTGAAAACCTTCTTCATGACCACTACGGAGGGAAAGATTATTGGAATGTGAGTATTTTACAGATAGCTTCTCTAGACTTTTTACTTGGCTCTGCTAAAAAATTCAGTAACCAATGTGTACTTCAGTTTTGCCTTGGGTTTCTTGTCTTGAAAGTCACTTGTGTATTCTGTTTCAGCAATGTGTGCTAACATGGTTTTCAGGCTGCTATGGATTAATGTGGCACAGGAATTTTTCCTGCTATCTTATGCCTAAAGGCCCAGTGCTGCAGGGCATGGTGATTAAAAGGTCCTCCCCTATACAACACATCTACAATCAGAAGGGAGCAGTTTCTTACCTAGTCAACCGCAAGATTAATCTTTTCAAAAGAATTCTGTAAAGTGCTCATTATTGTCCCAAATCCCTCCCTATTTACTTCAAAGGCAAAATTCCCATGGGTTTCAAAGCAAAGGTCTATGGTAAAATAATTCCTGTCATAAAAGTTTTAAGAAAACATTAAGGTTCAGACACGGGAAAATGAAACTTGGTATGGAGTGCTTGATATAGTTAAAATTCCTAATAGAAACTGACTCTCGTGATATTAGAAAACAAAATACGCGGACCTCAGTCTTGTAAACATCTGGCTATTCACTTGAGATGGCATGTTTTCAGAGGTAGACCAAACAGTAGTTTGCTAGCCATGAATTGTCCATTGAGAGTGACCTCTCAAAGAAAGAAATGCAACCCAGGTACCATATTTGAGTATGACTTGTCCTATAAAAGCAGACATGAAATCCACATGGCTCCATAACACACATTTCTTCGCAGTGGCACTTTAAACATTGCCGCAGTGGTTTTGCCTGATGTCCAGGCAAATTTTTGTCCAAACAGAAATTTACTCACTGCAGCTTGGGCCCAGGGCCTCTTCTCTTTTTTCTATGCTCCTCTGAGAAGCATCTCTCCCTTCTCTGTTTCTTTGCAGACAAAAAGGGAGAAATTGGGATTTCCTTTATTCTTTTGCCTGTTAATAAAAAGGCCACCTGCGGCTGTGTGCAGTGGTAACTGCATCACAGAATCTTAGAGATTATTATTCACAGGTTAAGGAAATAATTCTTTTTTCATCACTTTTCCACTGAATTTCGTAGGTGTGTCTGTGGCTAGATGCCTAATATTTTTAAAGCAGGTTTTATTCTTACAAGTGTTTTGCACACTAAGGTGTTTGCCCATCTTTTGTTTCCAAAAGTGGGGTATATTGCTAGGGTGTTTAATTCAGTATATTATGTGTTCTGTTGTGTAAATAACAGCACTGTCCTCCCTATACCTGTGTATTGCAGGGGCAGGTAAGTATGCTGGTTATAAATGTGGTGATAATTAGAAATAAACGATTGAAGCTTGGATGAAAGGTTAGAAATTGTTGCTTAAAGTACTGCATAGATGTACCAGAAGTAACTGCATGCTGGAAGTGCTGTGTGTGTGAAACTGTCTCCACCTACGCATTTTTAGCTCTCCTTTTTCTGACTCGGAGTCTGCTCTTATTCCGACAGACCCGGCGGAGCATGGTGTTCGCTAAACACCTCCGCGTGGTGGGAGATGAGTTTAGGAAGAAACACCTTCAATCTACCGATGAGGCAGACAGGACTCAGTACAAGGAGGACTGGACACAGATGAAGGTAAAATCCTTAACAGTCTGTTCCCCATAACAAATATTTCCTATGTGTACTCCTGGCTGTGTGCTGCAGGGCATGTTGGAAGGTACACGTGAGTGACACTGTTTCATGTTCCTTGTGCACCTTCTCTCTGTGTGACACAAGGTAACAGAGTCTGGCAAGGTGTGCCTGACTGGTTCTGAGGGCCAGATCTTTGTTGCCCTCATTTCAGTAAAGGAAACTTGAATTTCTTCTTGTTTTCAGCACTACGTGTGGGTGTAAAGTGCAGCTGTCACCTATCAGTTGAGGATTTATTTGTCAAGGAGAGGAATTTTTGCTTACAAAGATTTGGCACTCCAGTTTCTCTTGCATGATGGAGGCCACCCAAGATCTAAATGTTGCAACAGGTCTCCCAAGCTACTTCCAGTCCATACTTAAAAATTTCTGTCTGCAGCTAGAGTGATTCTGTGCCTTATCCAGAGATGATGCATTCTGGCTCTTCAGTGTGAACAATGATGCTCTCAAGCTTTAAAGTTTTGTTCTCTGGTAGGTTAAGACGGGCACAGCTCTAGGTGGCCCATACCTTGGGGTTCACCTCAGAAGGAGAGACTTCATTTGGGGTCACAGAGAAGACGTGCCTTCCCTGCAAGGAGCAGTAAAGAAAATCCGCAGCCTCTTGGAGACGCTTAAACTTGAAAAAGTTTTTGTAGCCACTGATGCTGTTGAGGAAGGTAGGCAGATCACAGTCACTTCAGGACTGGTAACTTTTGACAATGAGCGCAGCAATTACCACTGCCACCCCTCCCTGCCTGCAATGCTGTGAATTTTGGCACCTGTATTGTAAAATGTCTTGGTAGATTTTGGTGTCACTGCCTCTGTAATTGTTCACCCAGGGTTCCCTTAAACAAACACATTCTGTGGCAGCAGCAAGTTGCTCTTCATGATGTAGAGACAAATTTGTGTCCTTCCTTTTTTAAGAGATTGAACTGCTCAAGAAACTGCTGCCTGAGATGGTGAGGTTTGAACCCTCTCTGGAGGAGCTGGAACTCTAT
The DNA here is from genome assembly GCA_013400495.1 of Nicator chloris. Lineage (NCBI taxonomy): Eukaryota > Metazoa > Chordata > Aves > Passeriformes > Pycnonotidae > Nicator > Nicator chloris. The sequence goes on from WAAE01024416.1 coordinate 383,342, forward strand.
AAGGATGGGGGCTTGGCTGTGATTGACCAGTGGATTTGCGCACATGCAAGGTAGCAAACCTGGCTTTTATTTCAGCCAAAGCCTAATGTCACTGTCACAAAACTGAATATGGTTTTTGGCCCATGGTTGTTTACAAATTGTGTAAGACATTATATAATCAATTATATCATTCAGATGTATATAGTAGATGTATAATGGTTATATTGTGTGTATATATATGATGATTTTGTTATCATCATTTCACTGAGCAGTGAAGTTCACTGGACTGAAATCTAATTATTTGCATTTTAAAAACTTGCCCCCGCTCACAAACCTTTTCTGATTTTTTTTCACAGGTATTTTATAGGCACCTCAGTTTCAACATTTTCCTTCCGAATCCACGAGGAAAGAGAGATCTTGGGATTTGATCCAAAAACAACTTACAACCGATTCTGTGGTGAAACAGAGAAAAACTGTGAGCAGCCAACTCACTGGAAAATTGTATATTAAACACAGAGAAACACAAAGGTTTCGATACTGTTAGAGTGCAAAATAATAAGGAAAATTCATGGGGACTTACCTCGTTTGGTACAAAGTATGACCCAGTGCTGTGGTGGTCAGAGCCGCGACTTCCCCAGAGAAGCGTCCAGAAAAGGACACCTGGGTAGCACAGGCACGTCTGCTTCCGCCGAGTGATCTCAGCTCAGTTGTGTGCTCGGCTCTTCGGGGCGGCGCAGAAAGGACTGAGCCTTTGTGTGGAGATTCCTCAGCAGGTTTTATTCAGCTTCTTCCTCTCAGGGGTCCAGGCACCGAGAACCGGGCAGTCAGAGGAGCTGGGGTTTATATAGGAAAGGCAGGGGGCGGGGTAGAACATCAGGGCCAATCACCTGAGGGCTCAGGGGAGGATCAAGGGGAAAGGGCCAATGGGATGCAATGAATTAACATAGTAACCGCAAAGCACCTTGGGAGCAGCAGTTTTCCGGCGGTGACTGAAAGTGTCAGCTGGGGTTTCTCCCTCAAGGGGAGGGTGGTGAGCTTGAGCCTAAGCCTGAGGTCCTTCTCTCCAGGGGAGAGCGGCTGTATTACTGGTTGGCCTACCGGCCTCCACAACCCAGTCCTGTACTCTCAGCTCCTGCTCCCCTTCCAGCATGGCTGTGACGTGGGGTGACTGCACTGCTCAGCTTCTCTGGACCTCACAGCATTTCTACATGGCTGCTGGACTTGGGTCCCCAGTACGTCCTGCTCTGGCTGCCTTCCCTGAGCGGTCCCATGTGCACCAAGTGGGTTGGCACAGACCACAGGGGCCTCTTGGCTGCAGAGCTGCGTCATGGGAGGCAGCAAAGCAACACCCAAGATGCCAAAGTTCAAACCAGCCTCACCTGCTGGAGCATTTCTTACCTGCCTGTGATTCTCTCTGGGGGTCTGTGGGTTATTTTTCGACTGCAGGGCTGGGCAGCCTGGCCATGTCACCCAGGGAGGAACCAAGCTGCCACCAGAATAAAAGCAGGGGAGCTGCTCCTACTCCAAGGGAAGAGCCTGCAAGGCCCATCCCTTCGGGACTCATCTTTCATGTGAAGGCACATTTCCTAGTGGAGAAAAAGGTTGGTACCTAGTGGAGCAGGGCCAAGGTTCCATTTTCCCAAGGCAGCTCCCTCCTCTGCCTGCCGCAGCACTGGTCAGGGCTGGGAGAGGAGGGTGGGTGTGTTCAGCACTGCTGCTGGAAGGGGGGCAGCGCTGGTGGCCCTCTAAGGAGGGCCCTGGTTGCTTCAAGGCCTTGCTTTTCCACTAGTTTGTGTCCACAAAGGAAAGACCCTCAGAAGGCAGCGCCATCACCACAGCCCTGTACTCGGGAGTCCATCAGCCTTACCCACAGTGAAGGTGGTTAAACCCTTCAACCACTCTGCAAAACTCAGCACGACTGCAGATCTACAGAAGAAGAGCAGTTTATCCTTTAACACCTTGCATGTTTCAGAACATTATGTGACACATTATGTGTCCGGAGGGATCCAAGTGCTTACTTTACATTTCCACAAGTGTGGCCAAAGGCACACATACAGAGCAATAACAAATTCTAACAGTGTACCACTAGAAACAAACATTGAACAACATTATTTCTTAGGCAACTGTTGGGGAAGAAATCAAATCCAAAGAAAACATCTAAATGTAAAAAGTCAAGATGTTGATGCACACTGATACTGCTTTTGAGCACCACAGGTGTTTTTCCTCCTTCCCTTCTTGCGTGATCTCCCTTTAATTTTGTTACGTTTGCATCTTTGTCATCTTATTTTTAGCTAAATAATACTGATGATGTCAGTCATACAGTGCCCATGATTCATCTCTTAAGTCAGCCCTGCTGCTCAGGCCTCAGCACATCGGGGAGTAACGTGCAGCCCCTGGTGCCAGTGTTCCCAGTCGCAGCGAAGTTTCAGGCAGGTGTTTAAAGTGTCCCCTTGCTGCTGGCAGGTGTCCTGCAGTCCCCTTCAGTGCTCTTGAGAGTCCCTTCAGTTGGGGTATTGGGCTGTTGGACTGGGCTTTCCAGTGAGATCCAGCTACAAATGGAATTTGGGAAATAGCCTCCAAAATGTTCTAGTTGGGGATCAGTTGGAGAGTGAGAGATAGTTATGACTGATGGACAGCACGTGGCAGCTGAGCCAGCTCAGAATTTCAACCGGCTCAGTAAGGGAGGAGCGGGGTTCTGAGAGAGGAGGAGATTTCACCATTGTGCAGTCTCCAAATCAGTGCTATCCCAGCAAAAAAAAGTAATCCAGGACACATTTTAGATCCACTTGAAGATTTGTGAGGCAAATGTGTCAAGCATATTAAGAACAAAGCAGCAAATCCAGACAGTTTTGAAGTACCAAATGATGTGATTTAGTTTAGAATGAAGCAATCAGTATCTGGAAAATGCCTTTAATAACATTGTCTTTCCCTCTGGAAATTACCTATTCAGTGCAGGAAATTTCTGTTTGGTTCTTTCTGCAGGTAAACATTGTATTTCTTACATTCAGAAAGCAACAGAAATTTAGATGGCTGAGCCTACACAAGCTCCTGTAGCATTTTCCTTCTCCTTTACATTTCTAATAAACATGAATGATATATGGAGGCAGCCATGCTTTGTTTAAACTGCTGCACCAAGTACCCCGTGAGGGCAGGAAATCAGTGGTTTGCTTTCCCATACATTTGAATGAATGTAATCACTGGAGTAAACAATTAATCTGATGGACACGCAGGAACTCTCTGTAGCTAAGCAGAAGAAGAATACTGTTCCATTGTTCATCCCTTTGTCATTTGTTGATGGTCACACTTTATTGACTTTACGTATTCTTTGTCTAATTTTTTGATTCTCAAAGTTATTTTGAATAATTTATTCAGTCTTTGCTTAAACTGATGTCTGAAATTTATTTTTTGCTTCATCTCCAACTAATAAGCCAATTATGATCAGCTTTAGAAGTTATCAACCAGACTCCAGTTTCTATTTTTGCTACCTAATTAAATCTAATGCTCATGGTACTACAGTGACACATTGGGCACTTAATGTGTAATTGTATTTTTTTTAAATGGTAGTATTTGTATCATATATATGCATATACATGTAGATGAGATAATAAAAAAAACCAAACCCTAGATCTATTTAGGTATTTATTTATAAATACCAATGGCTACTTGCTTTTTAACTTGAAAGACCAGGACCAGCTCCAGTTGGGCTTTAAGGTTGTTTGGATGCGTCAGGAGACAATATAGGAGTGAAATTGTTCAGAGGGGCTTTCATTAAGCTTCTGCTGCCTGGTGCCCTGCAGGTGCCATGGACATTATTAATTTAAGGGAGGAAACAAGGGTGGATGTACAGCAACATTCCCTGGACAAGCAGGAAATATTGGATAATAAATTCACAGAGCTTGCTCCATTTTTCTCCTGATTTTCCATTTTCTCCTGATTTTAGGAGTGGAGGAATTCAAACCACTTACATGAGAGAAATATATGCTGCATGGAATGTTCCCGTTCTGGTTTGTCTGTCTTTGCTAGGTGAAATCATGGAACAAGGAAAATTATCTCTATTTATTTTAGACTATTACCTATTAGGTAAAAGTCCTAAAATAAATAAATTTAAGTACTAGTAAGGACTATTTTATAAATAAATAAATAAATTTGGGGAGTATTTAGGTACTATTTTATTTCTTTTAGGACTATTACCCACTATACTTGCTCAAGTTCTTGGGTTTTTTCATTAAATGCAGATATATTTCCCTCAGAGAAGTTGTTACTGGAACATTTTGGGTTGGGATTGGCCTTGCACATACACAGACCTGACTGTTACTTACCCAGACACTAAACAGGGTCAGTTAATAGTTTTGTCCCAGACAAATGAATAGTTTACCACGGCTAAAGGGCTGGGACAAGCAAGACAGACCAGGACCTCACAATGCAGGGAGAGGAAATGAGGTATTTCCCCCCACCCCCATGAAGCTTCATCACATTTGCACACTGAGAATGTCAATCTACAATCACATAGCTGAGGTCACAGGAGACATTGCTGGTTTCTTTTTTTGAGGCTGACAGGAACCAAATCTGTTTGGGACAGGACAAGGCCAAAACATGAGCTTGCCTCTGGGAGGCAAGAGTCTTAATGGATGGCACAGCTGTGAAAAATGTTTCTCTTTCCTGTGAAAGGATTCTGAATAGTTTCAGAGTAGCCAGTGGTATTGATGTTGAAATGATCAAAAACATGGCTTTGAACATCCTTGTCTCGAAGCCTGGATAATTTCTCCTTCAGAAATGAAACTAAGCCATTGTAAAGCTGCTGAAAAAAAGAAATAGCATTCTTAGGTTCACTGTTTCCTCAATAATATTTCTGAATAACCACACAGATTTCTGCACTGATGAAGAAGCATCAGAAGTTGTTTCAGTGGGCTTTTTTCCTCTTTTAAATTGTTGTGACAGGTAGAAGAATTCTGAAAGGCCTCATCAAATCAGGCCTGCTCTGTTAAATCAATAGCTAGCCTGTCATCTCTCGAAGTGTAGTTAAGCAATTTGCAAGTTCCCATGTGAAAACGATCTTGGGATGAAAGGGTCGTTACCACAAGAATCTACTCTCTGGTTGAAAAATAAGTGCATCTATGTGAACAATCAGATCTGTTCCATGAG
>WAAE01024417.1:0-19708 GCA_013400495.1 Nicator chloris
AGAAGAATATTGTACTGTTTGCTTTACATATTTACAATCTTTACAGAAATTAAGCTAAGTGGCATACATGACTGCTGCAAATTCTTTGCCCCCTCTCCTTTTTTCATGAGGGCAGTCCCACAACATATGTGCAGTGGCATCCCACAACATTGTCAGAAGATTCAAGAAGTTTCCTTCTTCCCGTATGTTTCCCCAGAGTTAACACTTCTAATCTTAATCAATCCTTTATAATTTTTTTTTCTGAATAAATAAGAATAGATCCAAAGTGATTTTTAGTCTTCCTCTAAGTCTTTGAAAACTGTACTTTGCCTGTGTTGGGAAACAACCATCATCTATACCAGGAAATCTGACCTGATGCCAAACAGAGAAATTCTAGAGAATGAAACTGACTGTCAAAACCATAAAAGAGGACAGTGATTGAGGGAACCATATGGCAAGGACTAAAAGTCCTCTCTCTCTCCTTAAATATAACCAAACACCTCAACTGAGTACCACAACCACTACGGTAAACATTCTTCCCTGTTTATCAGGATACTATTTATACAGTGTGTAACAGTTCTAATATGATGACGGTGAGAAAGACCATCCCTCAAATACTGGAGAGCTTTTATTTAAGGCATCCCCAGTAGGTTTATGTTCCTCATTTCAACTTCTACAATGAGATTTGGAAGAAATGTCATTAGAGCTATTCAGAAAGCAAAATAAAAAGCAACAGACTTTGAGATATTGACCATGAAACATAGTATAAAATCAGGTACAATGGTTTAGACCAATGCTTGACCTAGCCCAAAGNTGCATCATTCTATCAGGTAGTCACCCAGGGCTTAATCCTTACAGAGGCATTTTACAATCCGTCTCTTGGCCAAGACAGCAATTCAGTTCACACTCAGGTGGCCGGCACACTGAAAATCAGCTGCAAGGTGAATTTTAGAGTTCAGGAAGTGAGGAATAAGGCAAAATCTCTAACACACAGTGGCTTTAAAGAAAAGTCTCTTCATGCAGCACATTTCTAAAAGAGAACCTACTAAATTCTCTGGCCAGCAGATCTGTTTTTCTGCTCATGTACATGCTTATTTGAGCCAACATGTAGATAATGGATCATTTGTTTAGTAATGCAGAGATCAATGTAAATATGTACCGCAGAAAAAGTGGTGATAAATAAAATCAAGATGCCACAAGTTTTAAAGGAAAAATACCCAGAAGTACCTAGGAATATTTCTAAATCACACATTGCAAACCAGCTAATTTGATATAAGATATAAATTCTGATTAGCTAACAGGTGGAAGAAAAGGGTAAAAAAAAAAGCCCTGTCGAGAAAATGGCCTCTATTTTATCTCACTTTGAACTGGAGAGAAAACTGGCATGGAGTACTGCATGTAAAAGCCATTTAGGTACAATCAAAAGTCATTTTCATCAGCACAGATGCCCCAAATTGACCACCATAATGTGGTGGATTAAATGGATCCTGGAATTAATCACATATGAAAGAAGTTCTCTTGAATGGTGGGATCACATGGGACCTCCACCTACTGAGTTGTTATCAATGCACTATTCGAACAGCTTTCTAAAATGCTGAAAATAAGTCTTTGTCTTCTAACATTTTTCACTCACGATTATATGAATGCAGGCAAATATGGCAAGGAATCCTAACTGTATGCTGTTAACTATTTAAAAAGGCAAATAACTGGCACAGAGGTATCTGTCCAGTCAAAATGAGGAGGTTTTAGTTATTTCTAATCTTGGTGATGAAGGATTTGATTCTATAACATAGGACAAACAAAATGAACAACATAAGAAAGAACCATCAGAAAGAACTGGTAAGGAGTACAGTCATGTTTTCCTCACTGCTTTTCTTGAACTGCAAAATCCATTCAAGCTGGGGGACTGGAAAGCAAATGTCATGTTTGCAAAACAAAAGAGGAAAATATTCCCAGAATCATAGGGCATATGAATAAATTTAAATCTATTTGAAGTTCTGTGCAAAATCTATAGTAAGCTAATGTAATTTCCAAGGTGGGTCAAAGAAACACAGCAGTGTGGTAAAGTGTCATCATGTGAGTCAATAAAGAATCCATGAGCATCGGTCATTGGGGGCAATGGCATGGAGGACACACAGAAAAATATGACCTTGGGTACCCAGAATTTATTTAAAACTTTAAATCTAAAGGGAACAACACAGTCATAATTTAACAAACTAAGGCTCTGTCTAGATAGGATTCCATATATATTAAAAATAAGGACATAGAGACAGAAGAATATTGTACTGTTTGCTTTACATATTTACAATCTTTACAGAAATTAAGCTAAGTGGCATACATGACTGCTGCAAATTCTTTGCCCCCTCTCCTTTTTTCATGAGGGCAGTCCCACAACATATGTGCAGTGGCATCCCACAACATTGTCAGAAGATTCAAGAAGTTTCCTTCTTCCCGTATGTTTCCCCAGAGTTAACACTTCTAATCTTAATCAATCCTTTATAATTTTTTTTTCTGAATAAATAAGAATAGATCCAAAGTGATTTTTAGTCTTCCTCTAAGTCTTTGAAAACTGTACTTTGCCTGTGTTGGGAAACAACCATCATCTATACCAGGAAATCTGACCTGATGCCAAACAGAGAAATTCTAGAGAATGAAACTGACTGTCAAAACCATAAAAGAGGACAGTGATTGAGGGAACCATATGGCAAGGACTAAAAGTCCTCTCTCTCTCCTTAAATATAACCAAACACCTCAACTGAGTACCACAACCACTACGGTAAACATTCTTCCCTGTTTATCAGGATACTATTTATACAGTGTGTAACAGTTCTAATATGATGACGGTGAGAAAGACCATCCCTCAAATACTGGAGAGCTTTTATTTAAGGCATCCCCAGTAGGTTTATGTTCCTCATTTCAACTTCTACAATGAGATTTGGAAGAAATGTCATTAGAGCTATTCAGAAAGCAAAATAAAAAGCAACAGACTTTGAGATATTGACCATGAAACATAGTATGAAATCAGGTACAATGGTTTAGACCAATGCTTGACCTAGCCCAAAGTTCTGCTTCCAGTATTGGGCATTAATAGGGCAGCTGTACAGAACTACTTTTTCCAGATTACTAGGTTAGGCTCCAGCAATTTATTGGCCAGAGCCTCTCTGAGAAGGGGGTGTTGTTTTCTGGGGGGCAAACCTTTGGCATTCCAAAGTTTTTACTCTTGCTATAATGAAAAAAACATCTGCAATATAAAGGACAAATATATTTCTAAAACCATGTTTGAACAAGGTTGAGGCTTTCACATTTGGGAGGTGTTGGCGTCAACATAGCTGGCAACTAGATTCAAAGCTAAATTTAAGAAGCATATATAATGTCCTAGTCTTCCATGAATATTTATTTACAGGAGCAAAGCTGCACTCTTCCAACTCTACAAATGCTGTCATCTAAGTGAGGGAATCCTGTCTGAATTTTCCTCTTCATTGTAAGTAAAAATCTCTCCCTTGAGTGGAAAAGGACACAATCTAATTGTTTTTATAACACTACCTTTTCTTAATCTTTTCTGTGATTGAGAATAAGTAAGACCTAAATATCTAAAACTACATTATTTAACCTTCTGGCAGCACTTCTATTTAGAGCAGAGAATTCACTGGTGCTTCCAGGAAGAAACCCAAGAATATTCATATACACAAAGGCAAACTCTTACTTTACAATCAGAACATTACAATTTTATTAGGAGAAATTAAAGTAAAATAGATTTGTGCAAATTAATTTTATATTCTACTCGTAACTTGAAAATCTCCGTAAGGCTTTGAACAACGCTAGATCAGGTAAGAAAAGATTACCTGAACCACAGAGGGAAATCACATATTTTAAGAGACTTGGCTTTAATCAACTAATTCTAAGTTAGGTTTTATTAAACCTTGGTTTTTTCAATCAAATAAGCTTAACAAGGAGAAAAGTGCTATTCCATTTAATGACCAAGTACACTGTAAATGCAACAGAAACAGAATAGGTCCACAGGTTGTAAAAAATCTGTATTTCAAAGAATGCTGAGGCCATCTTTTCCTCTAAATGTTCACAACACACTAATTCTAGTCTACCAGAAAAATAATCAGTATTTCATGTGATTATGACTTGTTGATTTAGCTGTTTAAAGACAGTGAAAACTCTGAAGGTTTTCTTGCAGTTAGAAGGTTTGTACTGCTCTTTTCTCCCTAAATGGATTCTCCAGTATTTAACTGGGATTAATCTCCTGTTGCCTATTTTCAGTCTAACAGAGCACTCAGAAGTTATATGTGTTCGAACATAAGTATTTTTGAGACCTCTAGCCCCTGTCAAATTTAGTTGAATCATTCGTGTTTTAAAAGTTATTGAGGAGGTGGGAGAGAAGTTGAGAGAAATCCACAAGTGCATCCTGTAAGACTTTACATTCACAGAAGACCAGTTGAAAACATTAAACAAATATATAGTATCACTGCCCACTTTTGGATTGATAGCATTCAGCTATCTCAATAAAATCATATTTTCTTGAGGCAAATACAACTCTGCTGATTGCTGACAACTCCCCTTATGGAAAATTCAGATAACCTGGAGCTGGCATACCCTGCCCACTCACCCCCATCTTCCTGGGATCACACACACACACTACGTCAGACATTTCTTGGCAGGATATTTTGATAATCCTGAACAGACCAACCTTTTGGAGCACTTCCAAGCAAACATGTTCTGAAATAGCCTCTTTCTAACCTGCTTCCAGAAATCAAAGAACATTGCAAACCCAGCCAGGGAATTTGGCTCCATGTCTGTAAGTCACCAGGTTTTGGTTACCCTGAACAGCAGAACTACCCTGAATGCCTAGAGATATATAATCCAGACACATTTTTATTTTGGATTCATTACTTTTTAGTTAAAAGAACAGATACTTTCTTCTACCTTTCAACATTGAATTTATTTTAGTACTGCATTTCAAAGTATTTGATGTAAAATACTGGTTGGTGGTTTATTTTGATGGTTTATTTTTAAAAAGTGATCTCATTAAATATAATATAACATTAGACCTAAGATAATTAGTTTTCAGTTTGTCCCTATGCATTATCTAGACAGGTGTAATTAAAGGATTTCAGATCATCACTTAATTCTATTATATACTTTGCACTATGTCTTTTTATTGATATGAACACTTCATTGCTAAAAACCCTTTCTGGTTATTTATTAATTCATCTCTTTACTTGCATGGTGTTTAGGCAAGATAAAATAGGGGCTTCAAAAATAATTTTGTACCTGGTCCTCATACAAGGTATGATTTGGGAGTGTAAATTTAGTAGCATCTACAAAAGTGCCAGTATGTAGTAACAAATTGTTATGATTGATGCAAAATAAAGTTAAAAGAACAGTAACACTTGAAAGTTTTGATTCAACCAAACATGCAAAAATCACAAAGAATCTGCATAAGTGAAATTAGAAATAGAAGGTGTTCCCTTTCCTGTTTCAACTTTTCTTCCATTCTGTCTGTATTTCTAATAAAAAACCAAGTGATCTAATATGTAATTTCTCTTTTCTGTGCAGGTCCATCTTTTATTTACCATGCATTCTAGAAGGCAAAGCATCATTTATTTTCTCATTGAACTATCATCCATAAGAATAATTTAAAACCAGCTAATAAACATTATGGTTTGTTAGAACTGCTACTGATTAAATCTTAAGAGTCTAAAACATACAAATATAAACAGAACGCAATTAGAGCTATTTAAAGAATCCATTTTTAACTTAGATTAACCATACTTTCCATTTGCTAGGGATAAACACTCATAAATGAAACCCATTGCTGAACAAGAAGCAATTACTTCAGTTTAAAATATTAATACATATTGCCTTTTAAAAAGTCGAGGAAAATCATTTATGTACTGCACAATACAAACTCAATTCATACTGAGAATGAAAATGGGACGGCATTCTGAATCCTAAGTGAGCTGCACCATCTTTGAGGTACAGTTTGTTCATGTGCATTTATAAGTCCATTAAACTGTTCTTCAGTTGGTATTGTTCTCAAACAATCATGATAAAATACATATACATGGGTATTGCATTTTTAAGCTAATTAACCCACCCAAATTTCTCAACTAGCTCTCTTGCAACAGCCCTTATTAATAACTGAGACATGCTAGTAATGCAAACTAATTACTGATGTGCAGTGTACTAATTCTAGATCAGGAAGACTCTCAAATTTATTCCTGATTGCTGGTCTAGAAATGTACACATACATGCATATACATAGATACATGTATTTATATGCACATAAATATGCACCAGGACTAACTGGTATATCGTAGATTTTAGTAACTACTTGATTATGAGATACTTCTAAGTTCTAAAGACAGCTGAATTCAGGAACATGATTTCTACTTTGATGCTAAGATTTTCTTCTTCTTAGTCTTTCTGCTTAGACTAGTACTGGATTTTTCTAAGCATGGTTTTATAAATTACATTTAAAGGTGTAATTTTGGGCTATATCGTACTTTTATTTCCGCTCATTGACGCAATGAGGAAGTATTAAGGGTTTTGCTTTCTTTACAGTCATACAAGATCCCTTCACCAGAAAGGGCAAAACCACAGCTCTGACAGTGGCACAAACCAACATTTTGTTTTCAAGTGGTGGTGTGTCAAAGTTGGGGCTTTCCTTCTCCATCCTCAGGACAATAAAGATAAAATTTGCAGCGAGGTCAGAATAAGATTATTGATATTTTAAACCAGATTTTTTGTTTATTCCTCTGATAAGCTGTCACCCCATACACTCTAATTTACCTGGTTACGTAGCTCTGAACCACACTCAAGTGTATAGAAACCAAGCATGGGAATTTATAGAATCAAAGATTTATTAAGGTTGTAAAAGGCCTCTAAGACCAATTGACCAAACACCAGTAAACCCTAGAATTTAGAAGCAGACCGACTTGTTTCTTGAACACCACCGGGGATGTTGACGCCACCACCTCCCTTGGCTGCCCATTTCAATGTTTGGCCACCATTTCAGTGAAGAAATTCTTCCTGAAGTTCAGTGTGAACCTCCTCTGGCACAGCTTGAGGTCATTTTCTTTTTTCCTGGCACTGGTTGCCTGGGCGAAAGGACTGAAGCCCACCTTGCTGCCTCCACAGTGTTTCCCTCATCCAATAAGTGGGCCACACGGCCATAAAGGGAGATCAGGTTGGTCAAGCAGGACCTGCCTTTCCTAAACTCATGCTGTCTAGCCGTGCCTGATCCCCTGGATGCCCTGTACATGCCGTGCCATTGCACTCTTATCTGTTCCATAGCCTTCCCTGCCACTGCAGTCGAGCTGACACACTTGCAAGTCCCTGGATCCTCCTTACAACCCTTCTTGTGGATGCGCATCACACTGGCCAACCTCTGGTCATCCGGGACCTCCCCAGTTAACCAGGGCTAATGACAAATGATGGAGAGTGTTTTGTTGAGCACTTCCACCAGCTCTGTAAGCACCCTGAGGCAAATCCCATCTGGCCCCATAGATTTGTGAGTGTCTCAGTGACACAGCAGGTGTGTCACCACTTCCTCCTGCACTGCACAGGATCTATTGTGCTCCCTGTCCCTGTTCCCTGACACGCGCAGGGAACTGGTTGCCTTGGTCTCTCTGTTAAAGCTGTTAAAGCTCAGGCAAAGAAGGCACTAACTACCTCAATCTTTTTCCTCTCCCTTGCAGACAGTGTTCACCTCCTGGTCTGACAAGGGCCTCCTAATTTACTAAGTCATGATCTACTGTTTTAACACTTTCACCAATCCCTCACTCTATAAAGTCACAACTATAACAGATACAAAAAGTTTAACAAACTATGTCTCTATTCTCTTTGAAGCGGTATTTTTATGTTTATATTTAAGTGTATGTTAAAAGGCAATTAGCAATTGAGCAAAGTGAATAATTAATTATGTGCAATTAGAGTGGAACTGTAGACAAACAGTGCCATATTACTGGAAAATTTCAACAATGTGATAAATTATGGCAATTATACGCAAAGTAATAATGATTTTCAATCAAAGAATATAAATGAGAATATGTTCTGTATTCACAACAATAAAAGTTCCATCTGTTTGCCTGTTTAAACTGGCTGCAATTCATATACACCAAAATCATTATTATGAATATTTTGGTACTAAGCACTACTTAGTATTATATATTTTTGCATACCTAAAAACATTTCCCTCCAGAAACGCTCAAAGGGCTTTGAGGATTGTCCTCAGTTCAGTCTTCTAAGACATTTCAGGACAAAGAATCCCTTATGTGACTGCCTCGTGTCTCTGCAGTGTCTCGTGTAGCATGGTGGAGTGCAGAGAGGAGCCTGCAGCTGAAAGGAGGCTTCAGACCCTCCAGTTGGTAACCTCCTGTAGCAGAGCAAGTCTTAACTTATTGTGCCAAGCTCTCTGCTTCAAAAATTGAGGAAATATTCCCCTGTAGTTGTCTCTGTGCATTGTCAGTAACCTTGAGGAAAAACACGGGACTGAGTAATGTAGTTGCCAGAGTACAAAGTTTTTGCAGGAATTTGAGCAATCCTGTCTATAAAAGCCCTGCAGTTACGTGAATTTTGGATAAGGAAAGGTGACCTGGCATTTAAAAGGCCAAGCAAGCACCTATGATTTCAGAATAATAACCCAAGGAGGCACACACACTCCAGGAGACAATAATGCCCACAAAGGGCTTGGGACCAAGGGCTCGGGCCAGGTGAGGAGCGACATGCGGCTGTGAGGGCAGCCGATGGGATCCCAGGTGTGGGTCCCGCCGTTCTCCCCTTGCTTCCTGGGACGACACCTGGACTTTCCCAGCCAGACTGATGTCCGGAGCCATGCCACGGGCGAGTGGCCGGGCCAGTGTCCCATTTCCTTTCCCGAGGCGCTGCTGGGGGCAGCTGTGGCAGCGGGAGGGGCCGCCCCAGCGCAGCCCCGGCCCGGGGCCGGCCGCCATTCCCCTGGGGCCGCGCCGCTGCCCCGCCCGCGGCGCCCGAGGCCCGAGCGGCCCTGCCCCCGGGAGAGAGCAAAGCGCTCCCGTTCCCAGCAGCGCCACTTCTACTACGGCCACCCCGGAGCAACCTTTGCGTCCTGGTCGATTGTCCAAAGCAAGTTTAAATGATATTTACATCAGTTCCAGCCAGTACGATAACTACCTAGTATTACACATCAGCATTATAGGAAAAACATATACATTTAAAAGGGAACTATGCAGTACATATATAAGCATTAACTCCAAGAATTTTACCAGTAAAGTCAGTTTAAGGACATGTACAGGAAACATAAGGATGATTTTCTACATATTCATAGAATTCACCTTATTTTGATTTTAATTTCCTGCACTGTATAAAGATTATATAAACCATAATTTAGATAATTTCTAAAATACATATCTAATAGTTACTGTATTATTTCAGCTACAAGACACCTATGAAGCTACAAAGCTGGGAATGCAATATATTTGAATTTATTTTTAAAACTAAATGTAAGACTTCTAAGTAAAATATTTACTGTTAACACAATATGCACAGGGCAGACAAGGTTCAAGCTCCAGTCTGATTTTTTCCATTAAGTAAACAAGAAATATATATATGTGCTCAAATATACGTCCCCCCTCTTTTATTTTTTTTTAAATCTTCTATTTTCTTTATGGTGAGAATAATTTTTTTTAACCTACAAAAATGACTAAACAAATTACAAGAAATTAAGTTTCTTTGATTGCACTGGTATACTTGATATACTTGTCTGGTAGTGTCCACAAAGGAACTTTTGAACTTCTTGGTAACTCTTAACCAGTTTGATGACAAGCTAGAGTTTTCAAAATAAGACACTACTAAATGTCTCATGAAGTCAGACACCAAGACAGAAGAGACGCTACCCATGCCCTCTCAAGATGTACCATGATTGTGGCACACATCCACAGAGGAGAAATATTTTTGGAGAATCCTTAATCCATTGCCATGCTTTAAGGTTCAGTCCCACTTATAAGGTCATTCCTAGAAAGTCTTTCTGTAGATCCAATGAAAATGGGACATTATGAACTAATCAAATCTTAATACAAAGCAATCAAAATCCAAGTTTTTCTGTAGGAAACTTGTGTGCAAGTCATGGAATTACTTCACTGAATGAAAGGTGCAGTTACATGTGCATTTTGAATTTACCTACTGGATTAAAATTTTCAAGAGAAATTCTTAGTCAAGAATTCTGTGTTTCTAACCTGCCTGTTGAATTTGAATATTCTGAAGTAGTCTCCAAATAAATCTGAGATAAAATTGTGTAATTTTATCCTTATTTCTTGCATGATCCATTATTCCCTAAGTATTATTTTTCTCTATATATTTTTGTTTGCCAACTTTGCCCCCTTAGAAACAGAAGTTTCACCTTTGCCCCACTTGTTTCATAAATAATTTTTGTTGCTCTTAAAGTTATAAGAGGTTTTCATTTCTGGGCATTCCCTCAAAACCTAGTCTTCCTTTCCTTTCTTTATGAAATCAGCCTCATAGGAAAACTGTTTTTATCTTGTTAGAGAAACCAACAGACAAATGTGTTATTTGTATTTGGGCCATTTAAATGCTGCCTTTTCTTGGGTTTTGTGCTGTGCTTGTTGATGACAGCACTTCCCTTCTTTCTTTTGTGGCTTTTCCTCATTTTCTTTCACCACTCCTTTGCTGCATCACGGACTTCCACTTTCTGTCATCTTCATATCAAGCTTTTCACTTTCCAGTCCGCATTTCTTTCCTGGTAACTTGCTTTGTATTTTTTTTTTTTTTCTGCAAGATCTGCATACTTTAGTTATTTGCAGCACAAGCTAGCTCACATACCAGATATTTAAAAAGCAAAAATATTATAGTTCTTTTAACATATCACTCCCTTTCTATGTAAGATGCCAGTTCTATTTACCAGAAAATACCTAATTCTAACGTTCCACTCCACTAAATCATCTCTATTTATCTTCTCAAAAGTATTTGAATCAGCAAATTTACATTGTGCAGATTTCCACACATCTGTCTAAAGCAGAAAAATTTATTCATCTCTCACTTTTAACCATAGCACCAATTGCATCTCTCAGGCTTCCTTTCAGAGCCCAGTTGCAGCCCACCAGCTGTTCCACATCCATCAGGCTTCCACAGCCTGAGAACAGGTTTTATGTTTCATCGTTTCAGCCAGGAGGCCGAAACAAAAAATCTCTTTTTATGTAACCTGGAAAATATCACAAGAGGAAAGCTCAGCAACATCAGTGGAGGTCAGCCAGGGAAAATAGAAAAAACACAGTGGGTATCTATTTATGTTTACCTCTTCAGAGAATCAAGGCTGCCATCCACCCCACATTAAATACATTTATTTCTGCAAGGTGCAATCTCTACTGACACAGGCTATTGTTTCCTGATATCTGTGAACTCTGATGAAAAGGCTAACATCTGAAAAGCTGTTTTTGTAAACCTAACAGTACTAAACAGAACAATTTTATTGGACAATTGTTTTTAAGAAACTTATTTGTACTGCAGAGGTTTTGTTTCACCCACTCGGCATTGGACAGACACAGAGGCTGGGATGAAAGCTTAAGGACAATGCCATGCTCCACCTCACAGAACAGAGATCCTCCACATTAGTTAAGGCCAACACAAAAGAGTGAGAAGGATCCTGGCTGCTCCTCCTCCTCCAGTGTCAGAAAAAGTGGGTCAATAGAGAAAAGTGTAAACCATGTCCAAATGGGACCTTTGGATCCTGTGTATGAAGAGCAGCATCGTTGACATCCATCAAAGTTGTGTGAGCAATAAAAAACATATAGGTGTGTATATATAGGACACTTACATTCTTTCATTCTTTTCTATTTTTGTTATTAACTCCCATGAAACTGTACCATTAAAAATCCTGTATGTATTACTTTCCTCCTAGTTAGCCCTGTAGCCAATTGCAGTGTAAAATAATATTTTATTTTACTCTTTTAATGTTATTTTACTATTTTAAGTGGAACACAGCCTTGAAAGTGCAAGCACTATTCATACAGCAATGTTGAGATTATTAAAGCTAGAGATACACAAATATAGTAAAATATGAAAAAAATGTATTTGCATTAATTTGTGGGCTTCTGTTCTGTAAAAATAAACTTTGGAAGTCTCTTAAAAACCTCTTGTGTATTCTCAGAAACATCCTTAACTCATTATAAGCTGAACTGTCACTTTTATTATTGTATGTATTAGACATTGCTTAAAATTAAAAACATTAATCAGAAAAATGTTGTCCTAACCAAAGAAAATATTGCCCAGTCCAAAATTCAAATATTAAATTATTTAATTTACAGTCTGGGGTGTTCACAAGATCTGGATACAGTGTGCCTTTGTGTCACTGCATGCGTGTATACATGTATCACAAGCTTTATTCTGGAAATTGCAGAACTCTAAAATTGAAATGATGCCAGTTCTGTGGCACATGCTATTAAAAATATCTTTGCAGCCTCCATGAATGGAGAACATTTCCGGCCACAGTCCGGGCTTTGTGGGGTAAATCTGGGCCTGTGGGTACAGAAATCTATTCACATACAAAGGACTCCAGGGGCAGGGGCTTCACTCACATGTATAAATAATGTGAAATCATTTTCCTTTGAGAAGGCAGAAAGTCCTTATGGGGACAGTGTAGGTTACAAGACTGTTACAAGACATAATAAAAATTGTTAATTAAATAAAACCAATGGCATTTCCTTGGGACTACTGCCTGGCTTCTGTGAGTTTCTGTGAGACAGATAACCCCATTCACAAAGTAATCAGTGATGCATAACTTCAGACATGAATATTCCTTACTGAATGTAAAAGGATGTCAACAAAGTCACACTGCTTAGACTTTCCAAAACCTGTTATAGTTTCAATGAAACCTTCCACTGCTCTAAATTGAATGGTGCTGCAGGAAGGGATTCTCAGTCTCTCAGCTTATTCATCTTCAGGTAACTGACAGGATTTGGGTGCAGTTATTTTCACCTCTTCACTTTTAAAATGGAACAGATAGGCACTGCGTTCTCTTGTCAGACATTATTCAGACAGTAACAGAATTTAAGGCTATGTCCCTTTTAAAATTTGACCTTTCTTTTTCTTTTGCAAAAAGGTGTTACATGTGTATGTGTGCATCTGTGCCTTTTCATTGCTAGTAGCAAAAAAAAAAGAAGTCGTATCCATCTTGAAAACCTCTTGCCTTCCTGGAAAGAACTGCATATAGATATATTGAAATGAGTCAACAGCCATGCCTGGGCTGAAAAAATCAGTCTTTTTTCCTGAAAAACTTTAGAAGACATTACTTTGAAAATAAGATTCAAATCTACTTTGATATGTATTCTACTTGTTAAATAAAGATAACAAACTGAACAAATATAATGATATTTACGTGTGTTTGTTTATGTTTTCCCCCACTTTTCTATCTGTCCATAAAATAAAACATTGTTTGAAACTTCACGCTCATAAGGAATCATCTGAAGCAACCTTGTAGCAACAGGCGTAATGGAGTGGGGAGTAAAGCCATGATCACTGAGAGATATAAGGGCCATAGAAAGACTGGAGACAAAGAGGCAAAAGGACCTTACAAAATTTGCATAAGAAGTCAAATTACTCTTTCAAGCTTTTGATGTTCAAGCACCTCATTAAACACTTCATGTTGCTGTCCAGACCCCTCCTACAAAAGTAACTTGAAAGATACCTATTTTGCAGGAAATTGTTACATTCTTTTTTGTAGCTTCTCTAACTATATTTTTTCATCCATTTTACAGTCAACATGAAGAACACCAAAACGACAGCTTTGATAATGTTTAATTTATGCATAAACATTATCTTTCTGTATAAGATATATAGCTTCAGAATTCAGTAACACCTGTCTTCACAGCTATACCTTTCTTCTCTGTAGTATTACCCATAAAAATAAAACACACTCTCTCTGTATAACACTATTTACATATATAATGTCAAAGGCTATATAAACATATATGTACATATATAAACATATACGTATAGTCTGTAGGTGTTATTTGAAAGCATAATCTAGTGTCTTCTAGAAGCCAATAAAAAATACCTTTTCTTGAATGAGATGATTTTCCAATCCAATCTCTTCTAGTATTTACTGCTAGTTATTTTGGCTTTGTAAGATAACTGCATTACAAGTATCTATCAAATAGTTCAGGTCTCCAGCTTCATGGCATTTCAGAATGGAAGTGCTACTTCTAGAGAAGTAGAGTGGGGGCATCACATACAGGCCCTTTACAATAAATTGCACTCTTAAGTGACCCTGCCTTACACTTCTAAAATATGTTTCTTGTGAACATGTGAAGGCTTGGATAATTACAATTTTATTACATTCAAATTCTTACAGAATGTATCAAGATAGTGTTAAGATCTGATGATTATTATTATTAGACAGATGCCTCTTCTTGAATTAAGGTGCAAATTAGATCATACACTGAAGTCAATAAATGGATTTTATTTAGCAGTAAATGTGAGGTAGAGAGAGAAAGAGAAGGAGAGAGGAAAAAGAGGGAAGAGAGTGAGAATGAGACAGATTATAGGAGCAATATCAAAAATACCAACAGCCAGCACGTCCCAATACAATTCAAACATAGTTTTCACTGAAACCACCACCCAAACCACTAGCAGAGGCTGCCCACATTTGTATCTCTTACTACCAATTCCTCAAATATAATTCACTCTAACTCATACTTCTACAATAGAGATTCCTGAATTGTTTTGTAAGAAACATGTGAGATTCTATGAATGTAAGTTTGATTACGGACATCCTAGAAGTCACGTTCTTACCAAGTTTTACATAGATACTTGTGTTGGTTACTCCTGTCTCAGCTGGCAGATCTTAGAAGGGCCCATAGAAATAATTTTACATAAGTATCAGTTCATGTGTATACTCCCTCCCTCCACTAAAGTCTATACAAACAGAAAGAGACAGTGGAACTCAATGATTAACAAACATATAATGAAAATTCTGAAAAGGTTTATAGCAGAAGGAAATGCCATTTCTAAAGCCGTGTTCTTAAGCTTAAGGTAAATCAGTTATTTACCTTGCCTACAAAGATGGCCTGAGTATCAAGAGAATACCATGACAACCCTTGATCTGCTGCTTGAAGAGAACTACAGGTATGCTGCAGTTAGAGTGGTGAATAATTATCATTTAAAGCGAATATATGAGCAACATGAGAATGTGGTCAAAAATAGGCATCAGCACCATAATGACAACACAAGAAAACATTAGTCATAATAGATAGGCTTGTCATTAGGAAAAGGCCAGATAGATGAATGGGCAAGGTAGAGTGAGAGAATTGTCCCATGAAAAGCCCAATATAATTGGTGGTAAAGAAGTCTTGCTTTGGTCCCCTGGGAAAGAGGGGTTGGTGGAGGTGGGGTGGAGGGTGTTGAGCCCGATTCACTTACACAGAAATCTTTGGGGAAATGTTAAATAGGTAATTAAATATCTTTTTTGAAACTGTCTGGATAAAAAGCTATCAGAGTATTTAAAACTGAATGTAAGAAAAAAAAAATCCCTTAAAAATTATCCTCATCTTTATTTAGCTGTTACATCTGAAATTTTGCTTTTACTTTTTGTAATATTATCCTGTACATTTAAAAAGATCATATCCCATAGTATATAGGCAAAAATGTTTGGAACATAGACTAAAACACATTGAAAAAAGAAGACAAAGTAAATTGCTTGTCTTAAGTACCTGCATGCTATATATATGGTTATATACATATGTGTATACATCCCTTGTCTTGCAGGGGAGGGGCAAGGAGAGTAAAGGCACCATTCTCTAATGACTGCAAACACTAACATGTGTTACTGGAAATGAGAGGGGAAATGTGAGTTTCACGTCACTGATATGAGGGAGATAACTTGGTAAAATGTTTTACTATATTCTTGATGAAACCTACTATTTATAAAAAGTCAAATTCACTGCTGCAGCTACAGATTAAAGAGATGATGTTAAAAGAAGAATTCAAAAAAAATCTACTCCCAAACAGTCACTGTCTTTGAAAATATGATAAACTCCTGGTCAATTGCTCACACTTCCTGACAGAAATAGGACAACATTACTCTTCAAATAGTTCTTATTAGTCTGTTACACCTATTGATGTGTTACAATTATCTCCTGTCATTCAACAATGGATGACTTTTCTAGTGAAATCAGTCATGTCAGGCCTGCAAATGAGAGCATGATTATGGCAATCTATGCAACACAATAAGGAGTACTCCAGTGTTAAAGAAGATTTTAGAACTTTACAAAATTGTTTCTCCGAGCTACAGTTGGAATGAATGGAATTGATTTTTCTTTTCCTTCTGATTTCTAATAAATGTGTTTAGTGTAAGATATTTAGTAGCACTGAGAATTTAATGTACGTGAAATATAAATTCAATTATCTGTGCATATACATATAGTACAGCTGTGTCCCAACATAATTAGCATTTTATTCCAACTGACTGGATTACCTATGATAATCTCAGAATATAAACCTATACTTATGCAACAGCACATTAGGAGTAGAAAGCAAACCTTTACTTAAAAAGTTATTCTAAAACAGCTGAGCAAGTTCAAAATGTGTATTCAGGATTAAAGAATTTCTACATTCAAGTATGCTATATATTCTTTCACAGATTCTGCTGAATCCAACTGGCTTCTATCTGCAACCAAAATTCTATAAAGAATTTTCTGCAAAGAGTTTGGTTGCACAATCTCCAGTTTTGCAAAGAGAGCCTTTGCGAGCACAATTCTCTTTTCTAGGCTTGTTCTTTGCTTAAATTCAATTTCTTTTAACCCAATGTATTTATTTTTATGCCAGCAGACTTGGTACCAAAAATTGGCTTCTAGAGTTACTGTAAAATGAGTGGAAGAGTACCAGAAACTGGAAACCTTACAGAGAAGAAAGAGGAAAAAACATATCGGGACCATTTTAGTCAGCTGGCAGCCTGTGGTTAAAATGAGGAAAAAGGGATTGACTGAGTTTTTTGCAGGAACCTGTCACTCCTGGAGACAATGTCCCTGCAACCAGCAAGGGTGACGAACTACCACTGAGTGAGGAACTCAGCAACATCTGGGAACTGGAAAGAGCTGCCTTAGCAAATCTTGTTTGCTACATTTTTGATGGGTTTATCACCTGCCAGTTGGTAATGTGTAACTCTCGCTCATTTATCACCTCTCTGATAATACAAGAATTTGGCCCTGAAAGACTGGAATCTGTTCAGGACTCTCATCTCAAAGTGAGGGCAGAATTATGTCTGAGAGCCAGGTTATAAACCTGAGTGGGAAGTATATTAGAGTGATGTTTACATTTTTGGAGGCAAAGAATGAATGACTGGAATGAAAAAGAGGAGTTGGGCTTTTGGAAATTTCATAGTGATAGAAAAATGGGGCAAAAAAATGCAGAACTTGCCAAAGTCAAATGAATGGAGTAGTAAGGTTTGTGAATCTCTGGCACTGAAACAGATTGGGGCAAATAATGAGAAGGGGGAAAGGTGCAGTCTTTGGCTCCTGTGAAAGATGGGTCAAGAATAGACCATTGAGGGAGGCACTGACAAAAGGTAGGAGTGTAAAGGGAAAAGTCAAAAGGACATCGTGTGAGACAGAAGACCCAGACAAAAGTTGCTGAGTTTTCACTCAGCTTTTGCTGAAACTATTATTATAATGTGTGGAAAAGAAAGACAAAGAAACTGAAGAGAGAGAAAGCTTCAGATGGGTCTGAGAAATATTAGATGGCAACAGTACATGAAATTACTGGGACATGTGGTGTCCTTAAAAATTAAAGAGAGATTTTTGTATAGGTGGCAGAATGAAGGAGCAGAAAGTATTAGGGTCACAGGAATATATTGGTTTGATCTCCTGTTTGAAATAGTTGGCAGAGGAGGAAGTGAGAGGAATTGAAAGTAACAAACAGCCAGCAAGAACTGCTAACATGATGTTTTTCTGTAAAAAAAATTTCACGACTGAATCCTACAGATGAACAAAATGGAATTTTACAAAGTCACATTCAGTAATCTTTCCTGTGAGAAGGTAACATGTTAGTCTGCACAGCTTTTTGCAAGGAATTCTATATAAATATTTCCAAATTCTCTTATTTATGTTCCTACTGTAGACTGACACATATAAAATAGAAGAAAGAAAACATGCATGGAAATGGGGTTACAATTTTGTTCATACTGTAACTTTGCAAATTGTATTTCTTACTGTGAATATTTTGGAAGGTATTTATGAAGGATTTCTCTTGTCATCTTCATCAATTTTTTGATTCCTTACTGTGCAAGAGATGATGCAAAAAGGAAGCTAACATGATGATGTTGGGAAGAACTTTTTTTCATTCATTATACAGAAAGTAATTTACAAGGCTTCAAAGACTTTAAAATACAAACTTACAGTGAAATCAATATGAAGTTGTGGGTATTATTTTCATCAGGAACCTGATCTTAACAAGGGAATAAGGAAATAGACAGACATGAACAAAAAACGTGGGCTTTATCCAAATAGTGAAAATAGCTACATGCAGACACAGTAATGACAGCAACATGTTTATAGAGCTAAGTTTGATTTGCCTCACTTCAATCGTGATGGACAAAAGCTGGTTCTGATTTGCAGAACTGCTGCCGAAATCTCTGTACTAACACATTTATGTGGTTTCCTGACAATAGCTGGCTCATGTCCCATCAGTTTAAGGCTGGGCAAAGAAGGCTTGCACCTGTCAGGTTATATCCATGTAGGCGGTTTCCCGGTCTGTATTGCAGCGGCTTGTTATTACTGCATGCCTTTAACATCAGGATGTGTCACGTTACATTATGCCTACAACATGACATAATATAGAACTTCATGCACTGCTACTGATAGGCAGCAGCAAAACTTCTGACTGAACATAAACCATTCAAGCCCAGTTTATTGCAGAAGACTGTAAGAGAATGTGCAGTAAGGTATTAGAAGAGTAGTCAGCATGCTGACTAGTCAAAAGTACTTTTGGATAGTTCCATATATTTCTAGTTTTCAGATTTCATTTGTGCTGGCTCAAGGGAGCAATCTCTCTATCACTGAAAAACACATTCAGCATAAGTCAGTTCCTGAGAGGAATGTCAAATATGAAACCAAAAACAAAGCAAAAAAGCTCCTGCAATACAGCAGAGCAGGAGTGTCTTGGTGAATTAAACAAGAATTGAAAAGAATTAAATTACTACAATATGACTGCTAATATGGTTTACCTTGTACTTTTTGACATAAAGGTTGCAAACGGATTGTCACAGTAGAATGTCTGCATTACAACACACTGTGTAGAACATATGCTAATTTAAACCTGTGAAACTCAGTTTGTGAAACTGGCATGTACAACGTATGAACTGTGGTGGGGTTAAATAACCTGCTACATATATTCCTCAATTAACAAAAGACACCAGCTATGAAAAATATGTAAATGGATAATGTATGTATCATAGAGCATTTTGGACTACTTTCTAATTCCTTTTCATGTTGTGTTGACAGAAGTTTACTGATTAAAAGCAGGTAATTAATTTTTCTTTTTATTTGAAAGCTCACTGCTTTCAGATCTTCATTGGAATAGTGAGCCTAAAGCAATAACCACAGGAAGGAAATGTTACAGGGAACTCCTGCAGCATATTGTAGCAGGCAATGGGACTGCATTTTAATTCTATATTTTGTTTCAAAATTTCCCCCCGCCCTGTTATGTTTATACCCTCAGCATTTTAAAACCACCA
>WAAE01024419.1:3258-15957 GCA_013400495.1 Nicator chloris
TTTTTTAGTTTTCTGAAATTTGAATATTTGCCATATTTTGTTCATGTTTCACATGAAATTTAAGTGAGAAGAATTAAAATATCAGAAAACTCTTGAGGAATTATGCTGTTTTTCAGGGACTTGAAATTAATTGCTTTAAGGACTACACAATAATAGTAGGGCTGAGATTTAGCACTTCAGATTCCTACATGGGCCCTGTCTAGAGAATAGTTTGTGTATAGATGAATATGCACCCTTGATACTTAAACACTTCTTCATGTAGACCTTTATTTCATGTGCTCTATCAAGTTTCATACGCACTTTGAATTAATTAATAAAATTAATCTACCCTTTAAAGACTTTAGGAAGAAAGACAACAGTCAAACTAAGTATGTTTCTCCTGCTTAAATTTCCGAGTGGGGAAAAAAAAAAAAAAAAAAAAGCTGATTTAATTACTGATATTCTCAACCTTTATTTAAGTCAGAATTCTTGTCTGGTAATTCAAGGGTTCTTAGCTTATGTGTAATTTGTTTTTAACAAATGCTAGCTAGAGCTTTTAATTTTCAAATTTAATGAACAGTATTCTCAGGCCTGGTTTTGAACAACAAATCTATAAGTATTTCTTTAAAATGTTTTGAAAAAGATTTCCAATGATACAATTAGCACAATCAGAATTACTTCTCATGAATGGCAAGTAAATAGATGCGTGGGTTTTTTGACTTCTTTTCCACTGTTCAGTTTAAAAAAAAAATGGCATAGTGTTGCTTTAAAGCTTCTATTTCCATATTTGTTTCCTACTGACAGTTGGAGCAGCAGCAGGAGCAAAACTGAAAGCCATATATTTGGCATTTTCCTTTGGCAGAAAATGAGAAATAGATCATCCTACTATATCAGAGAGTTGTCTAAAATTGTCCAAAAGTGATAAATTCCAAACTTTTAGTATGAACACATGAATAATTATCTCCTCTTGCGATTCTGCTTTTTATTGTTTTAATTTTATCTTTCAAACCTAAATCAAATTGATTGATAATTCATTAAAAATATGGTTCACATAAATGTGAACCATTCATTGGACTTAAATTTTAATGCTGTATACCATTCTGTGTACTTAGAAATGACAACATATTTGTATACATATCAAACAAACTGAAAAGAGAAGAAGGAAAATGTTTCAATGGTTAAGATTGCAAAGTGAAAATCGACATGATGCTTAGGCACTATAGCTGAAGATTAAAATCTAACTTGGCAACAAACTGCTTCTCTGACTGAGTAACAGATTGTGGCAGCTCTGTTAACTCTGAAATCATCATTATGTGATTTTTTTATGTCTCCCTCTACAGAAGAAACAAAACTGTGCTTAAAAATGTGCTCATTCCCTTACTGTGGATGTATTTAAATTCCTTAAGTAGATGATTAATTGCAGACCAATTTTACATAATCAATAGCTACCACTAAAAATGACACTTCATAGTATCAAGAATTTTATTATTCTCATTTTTGCAATTAATTCTCTATTTTTGATAGGTTTTGCTTCCAGCCATTGCATACCCATCCTTTTTATGTATATAACAGAAAGTTCTTCCTTATTGGAGTAGTCTAAGTGTCAAATCACTTTGTAACTTTGACTACATAAAAAAAAATGAACTGATTTTTCTTAAAATTGTTCTTCTTTTCTTCCAAAGATCTTAGATTATTTTGGCTTAATTAATTTGCTGAGGAAGGGCTATGTTAGATATGGCACATACATTCAAAGTTACCTAGGTTATCAATAGCAATCCAAAGAAAGAAAAGCTGTGGGGAAAAAGACAATCTGTGTTTACTTACCTGAGAAATGTTCCAGGAGTGGGGCAATCACCTGATAATAATCATTATAAACCAAACTGGTGGTTTTTAAATTTTTTTTCTGATTTTACTTTTTTCCTCCTTTTTTTAAAACAGTGTCAGCATTTTTGATTTTACATTATTACTATTGTATGACATTATTTCTGTTATTTCCTTCTTATCTCTGTTTATTTTCTACCAAGTGTGGTTATTAAGTTAATTTTCAAGTCATTAGTGGAGGCTAAAAGGAAAATAAATTCCTGAGAATGAGGAATATAAATTATAATGCCAATATTGAAAAATAAGCAAATTTCTTTTTATAATAGCTTTTTAAGTAAGTGCAATTGTTGGATAATGGTAGTACCAAAAGCCTTCAACATTTCTTTAAAATAATGAACAGAATAATCTAAGTGTTTTCAATAAGTTTGTGATCAACAAAAACTGGAGGTATTAAAATTTTACAGGACAAGCTCTGGTATTGGCATCAATTTTATTTTGTCTGCTTGGAGCCTATTTTAACCTGGTAGTTACAAGTTATTAATTTTGCATCTTATTAACTGCAGCTGTATTTATGCCAAATGATGAATAATTAGGCTGGGATAAATGGTTCACCTTTTTTTAAGGGCTTTGAGGGAAAACAAATAACTTGATTTACAAAGGAATATGAAAAAAAAAGTTATGCCATCCTTCACAATTAATCACCCATAAAATATGTGCATTAGAGTTACCTAGTTTTATTACTATTTGTAGTCAATTATTTATGTTTCCTCTTCATCTAGATTTTGACCATAATTATGTTGCTGCCTAAAACATCAAGAGATATCACTGTAGGAGGGGTGGGCTAGGGAAAGAGTGGAATTTTGAGAGTTTTAAGGAATACTGGATTCTTCTATGTGTTCTCTAATATTGGCAACATCTTTTGACATTACTTCTATAGTATGTTGTTTTTTAAGTGAAAAAGGTGCTCCAAACCTTGGTTTAAATCTCTACTTTAAGAATCTGTCTCCATTCTTTTAAAATTTTTAAAAAAATATTTAGGAATCTGAGACTATAACAGTACTTCCATGTTTATGTCTATGGAAATGCTTTCTTTCTCTTTAAAATCCCTTTAAGAATGAGGTGTCCATAAAAGAAATGACAGAATAAAACTTTTTGAATATTTATGTTACTTTCAATATTTACATAGCAGCAGGGAGAAGATGCAAAGTAGGAAAATACTGTTACATTAAATACTCTTACATTTATCAACGAAATGGAATAACCTATGACAGTTGCAAACAGTTTTCATAAAAAGGCTTTATAACCAACACATTTCTTTTTATTATTTAAAAAATTCTAATCATGGATACTCAGAACTGTTTTACTTTCTGATTTTAATGTATGGTACTATAGTTTTACTCAGGCAACAAGTTGTCTCACTGTATTTTCTCATCTTTAAGAGATGTTGCTTCAAGCAGGTCCTGTTTTTTGTTGTTGTGTGTTTGGTTTTGTGTGTTTATTTTTTTCTTTTGGTGATTTGGGTTTGTTTTTTATGGTTGTTTGGGGGACTTTTTGTATGTTTTGTTGGTTGGTTTGTAATGGGGGTTTTCTTTTTTTTTATTTGGTTTAGTTTGATTTTTTGGGGGGAGGATAAGATACACTTCTACTAGTACATTTCTGCTGTGTTGAAGTTGTTGGCTTCATCTGCTTATAAATGTAACAGATATCTTATGGGGAGTTTTCATTTCTTCTTGCATCTTAAAAGGAAATTCACTACTCTTTTTTACTTTCTATTTACTCTACTTAATACATGCATTCATGACATATACAAGTCATACTAAAATAGGTCTTCTTAGTAGGGAAGAGAACATGCACACTTAGATGTTTTGGAGCTGTAGCATTGCCATGTGGCCTATTGCTTCCTCCAGGCAGAATATCCATACAGGCATTTCCTACAACTCTGGTGCTGCCTTTATCCATGGCTTGCAAAAGCAATTATTCCAGCAGAAGTATAAAGTATGGGAGTATCTAGGATAAAGGAAAATGTTGCAAATTAAAAACTAATTATGAAAATTAACTTGCAGAACTTTCATATAGGTACCTCCTTAAGTGTCTCATATTTTTAAGCTTTTTCTTGTTTTCTGTTTTCACAGTCTATTTATCTAATAAGAGGTAATAATTCTGAATTGCTTATAAGGGAATTTTGTCTCATACCTTTCAGAAAGCAAATACGATCATTCTTCTGCAAGAAGAATGTAACTGATTATCCAGAAATAAATATTATATGTTTGGAAGCAATTTTCATGGTCCCAGTTTTTTTAAATGAAAATTAATTATTTTCTTCATTTAATCTGTTCATATTAAGCATATGAAAACTGTGATGGTCAAATTAGTATTACTGGAATTTTTAATATTGAAACAAAATTGAATGTGGATAAGCACCTCAGAGCTGCTTTTTTCCTCCCTTGGTATATAAATCAATATTATTTAGCCACATATGTGGAATATTGTGGTATATTGTGATATTATTCAACCCTCATAACATTTTCCTATGGTGTATTCATATCTATATCTGTATAAAACTGTCTTCACTCTGCTACCTAAAAATCTTTAAAATCCGTCTGACAAGTCAAAGCTTTATCTACAGACAAATTTTAACCAAATAGATATGGGTAAATATTAGTCTCCCATAGTAGTCAAAAATCCCATATATTCATTAGAAACGGTAATGCTAAATGGCAGTTTGCTCCACCTTTAGACAGGTCGTGTGACTTGTGTCAGTCTCACTTAAGTGCTTGGTAAAATTTTGGAGAAGATTATTCTGGGAATTATTGAAAAACACCTGAAGGACAACACAGTCAGGGGTCACAGTGAGCAGTTCCTCATGGGAGGAAAGTACTTCTTTACATAATTAATTTCCTTTTACGATAGGGTAACCCACCTAATTGATCAGGGAAAGCCATTTGATGTGATCATGTTGGATTTCAGTAAATTTTTTAATGCTGTGTCTCACCGGATCCTTTTGGACAAAATGTCCAGCACTCAGCTGGATAAACACATCATGTGATGGGTGAGCAACTGACTCATGGGTCAAATACAAATGGTGTTGGTGATTGGGCTGACACCAGACTGGCAACCTGTCACTAGTGGGGTCCCACAGGGCTCCATCGTCAGCCAAGTTCTCTCTCACATCTTCATAAATGACTGGGATGCAGGACTGGAAGGAATATTGAGCACATTTGCAGATGATGTAAAACTGGGAGGAGCTGTTGACTCCCTGGAAGGCAGGGAGACCCTGCAGAAAGACCTCAGTAAATTAGAGTATTGGACACTCACCAACCATAGGAAGTCCAGCTTGCCGTAGGAAGGCCAAGTGCTGGATTCTACACCTGGGATAGAGCAATGCTGATTGTGTGTATAGACAAGAAACTGGAATCAGAGCCGTGGAAATGGACCTGGGGATCTTGGTCAATGGCAAGTTGAATATGAGCCCGCAGTGCCCTGGCAGCCAGGAGGGCCAGCGGTGCCCTGGGGGCAACAGGCACAGCATCGCCGGCGGGGCAAGGGAGGGGAGTGTCCCGCACGGCGCTGCACTGGGGTGGCCTCACCTCGAGTGCTGGGGGCAGTTTTGGGCACTGCAATATAAAAAGGACATTAAACTGTTAGAGAGCATCCAAAGGAGGACAACAAAGATGGTGAAGGGCCTTGAGAGGAAGCTGTATGAGGGGCTGAGGTCACTTGATCTGGTCAGCCCGGAGGAGACTGAGGGGAGACCTCACTGCAGTTACAGCTTCTTGAGAGGGGAACAGGGAGACCCTGATCCCTTCTCTGTGGTGACCAGGGACAGGAGCTGAGTGAATGGCCTGAAGCTGTGCCAGGGGAGGTTTAGTTTGGGTGTCAGGAAAAGGTTCTTCACCCAGAAGGTGGTTGGGCACTGGGCAGGCTCCCCAGGGAAGGGGTCACAGCACCAAGCCTCAGGCACGTCGTGTAGCTCTTGGTGCTGTCTTGTGCAGGGCCAGGAGCTGGACTCAATGATCGTTCTGGGTTCTTTCCAACTCAGGAAATATGACAGAAAGGTGCCATTTTCTGCCCACTGACTGTGAAAAGAGCAATGATTAGACTGGGTGCTTACTGTTTATGCGTTAAAATTTATTTTTTATGAGTCAGATTGAAGGAATTTAAGTTAGTCCTCTTAACTCTCAAGCATTTGAAGGTCTTCCCAAAAGATTTTGAGTTAGCATAGAATAGCAATAATCATGGAAATGAAGATAACAAGATTTTGTTTAATAGTGTGCAATATATCTTCACAATGTATCTCCCATAAAGGAATGTTTCTTGTCATATTTCCTGTATGTTTAGCCAAAAGCTTAAGACTTTCATTTATGGCTTATATCAAATTACTTTTTTTTCTAACTTATTCTAGTGTTAAAGAGGTGAACATTCATATTTGTTTTTAAATTGTTTTGCAAAAGAATTTGTGAGTCTAATTTTGACTATTATTTAAATAATACATTACCATGTATTTTCATGGAATATTCTGTCAGGTTTCCTCCTCCATATGAAATAATAATTGCATTAAAAGTCTTGCAGTTATTTTTTTGCCAGGAACAACTCTTGTTTTGTGCTTCTACATATTTTTTGCTTCATTTTGGCTTTATTAGTCTTGATTTAATAATGACATTTTGCATGTCAACCACTGATATAATTTAGGAATACTGGAAGGTACATCAGGAGAAGATGGAAATGTATATTGTTTTATCTGCAGCATATTGCCTGAAATTCTTATGATTATTGACACAATGGATAACCAAGGCATGAGACCCAGCCAGCAGGGCTTTAGGAAAGGCAGATCCAACCTGGTCTCCTTTTAGGTGGCCCTGCTAGTGGATTAGGGAAATGCTGTGGATTTTATCTTCCTTCAGGCTTTTCTTTGGGTTACAAACGAAAGAAACATAGTACTATATAAAGACTTTAGTAAAAAAACTTACTCTAGTGGTGTAAATTCCTCTCTGCAGTTCATTGTACTAGTCTTTTCCATTTCCAACACAGAAATGAGGTGGCTTGGCTTTCTTTTTTAATACTGAGAAAGTTTAAACAACTGTCTTAGCTTCGATGATGCTTTCTTTCAGGGCTGAAATTTGATCGAGATGAGTTCTGCCTTGATGATAACATAGCCATAAACTTAAGTGGATGAAAAACATAGTTTTTTCACGTGTTTATTCCAAAAAAGCAGCATAGTGATGCTTGTGCTGAAAGCTCAAACCTGACCCAAATGTTCCTATCCACAAAACAGAAGAAAAATTAACTGCATTACATGCAATGGCTGATGTTGTCTGAGAGCTTACCCAGGAATACCACCAAAAGTTAGTATAAAAGTAAATGAATAATTTTGTGGAAAATCACTGACTCTCTTCACTTTCATGTCAGGTTGTTTGCAGAAACCTTTGTATCAAGTTACAAAAAAGTAAAATGCCCTAATGTATGTGTACATATATATCAGCTGCAACTTCTCACTGATACTGATCTCTAAAATTGCTTGCCTTAGAATTGTTCTTTTATACTAAACTAAGTCCATTTTCATACTTTATTTTATCCTAAAAAACTATAGTTTCATGAATTACTTTTCAAAGAATTCGGAGAGATATATTTGTAATTCTCTTGGCAATTCATTACTAGAATGAATTGTGTGGAATCACAGCTTAATTTTCGTAATTTATGGAAGGAAATTTGTGCTTTTGAATTTCTGTGAACCAGCATCCTCCATCTTTTTATGAATTGTTAGTTCATATGTTCTACCTTGTTATTGTATAATTCAACAGATAAGAATGTTTTAATATACTTCCAACACTGGCTATACAATATTTATATAGCTACTACAGTTAAAAAAAAAGATTTCTTACTTCAATAATGAACAATTATCACCAGTTAGTGGTGACTGGCATCTTTGTATCTTAGTATGTGATACTTCTAAAGCATTATGGCAGTGATTTTCTTCTAAGTATTAGAACACAGAAGTTTCTGCACTTGTGCTTTCTCTAGGTATCTTTCAAAAATAAAAGAAGACTAACTGAAATAATTATCGCCTCATTGTCTGATGTATAGTAGGCAAATAATTCAAGAATGGAACAAGTTAGATGACATATGGGAAAGTTTGGAAGTAACGGAGTTATTTATTTTAATAGGTCATAAAGCTTGCATTTGAAGAGTTTGAACTGGAAAGAGGCTATGATACTCTTACTGTTGGAGATGCTGGGAAGGTTGGTGATACCAGAACAGTGTTGTATGTGTAAGTACACAGCTTCAAACATTTTCCTTGGAAATTTGCTGTCATGTTGTTTCTTCCAGGCCCGGGTATATCTACTTAAATTTGCAATTTTAAAGTATGGAATTTGATAATTAATGTAAGCTTAAAATTCAAGTACTGTCAAAGAAGATTGTTCATTACAAAGTTCACTCCAAATCCTTAGTAGCATCTTTATAGGCTTTAACATTAGGGACCAAAAACTGCAAATTGAATTTTTTTAAAAGAAAAAAAAAGTGTCCTTTAAAAAACAAGAACTACCTTATAACTGTAATTGTATTCACAAACAGTTAAGGGAATAAAAAAATAAAAGGCTTGGATTTCAGAAAACAGAAAATAAAACTTGTGTAAAAAAATAAGGCATTGATTGATTTCTAAATTTGAATATACAAAATTAGATTTGTGTATAAAATTTTAATGAAAGGACATAGTCCACTTTTCAGTAAATTTAAACATGCTTTATGGAATAATATAATATCATATATTGACAGTGTTGGAATTTATTGAAATTTGAAGGAAAATTACAGACTAGATAGTTACTCTTAATATACAGCTCTCCAATACTGTCTGGACTAAAGGAAATAATAGAAACCTGTACAGATTAATTAATCTCATCTACCTTAACCATCTCATTTTGGTTGCATATGCTCATTTTTTCTTACTGCATTATGAGAGCTTGTGGCTAACAAGATATTTTGCCTATCACTCTTAGAGGATTAAGTTATCACATGAATCCTGGTCACCAAACACAAAACAAAATTACTGATTTGATAAATTATCAATGACTAAATAACTAGCAGCATTTGTGTCATAATAACATTGCCTGACATAGGATAAAAAACTGTTGCATAAAGACACTATTGAACACACTTGATAAAAAGTGTAATTTCCATTGTAATTTTGTATTTTAAGTGGGTTTTAATCCATATAAATAGTTGCTATGTCTCCTTTACTTAATTATAGGAAATGAGTGCTCTTAACACCCACACATTTTATTTTAAATAAACCAGAATATTTTTGCAGGGACAAATATGAGGACAATTATTTCATTATATGTATTGGTTTATGAATACATAAATTTATTAATTACTAATTTCTGAACTGTCATATCAAAGTTCTTAGAAAAAACCTAGTTTAATTTGGCTTAAAAAGTATGATGGAAAATTATTGAATTATTTTCTCAATGCTTGTGTTTCTTGGGTTGCAATTTCAAGTAGCTGCTGAGTAAATTGAATTCTATATTTTGAATATCTGAAAAAAAAATAAGAAAAAAGAAGGAAAGCAAACTAAAAACCCCTGTTTTGAGAGCTTATATGTTATACTAACAAGAAAAACATGAACTGGGAATGGATTTCCACATTTAAGTTCATTTTTTCTTGTATTGTGCAGACCAATTGTATAAGGCAACAGTCTTTCTGGTGATGTTGATTACTTGTAACTATCACAAAAGGGTTTGCATTTTTTTCTTTTTAAGTTGGGATACGTTTTTGCTCATAGGGATTGCAAAATTCCTTAACAGTCAAGTCTTTAAGTAGTAAATCTCCTATTCCAAACTCTAAATTCTGTTCTCTACACTGCGCACACTTAATATGTCAAAATTTGCCAAAATTATGTCAAATTTAAAATTGCATGTCAATTACCTTTCCATTTGAAGCCATTTAGTCTGAGTACCTAGTCCACATCTATTTTCCAAGATTTTGCGCAGAAAATAAAAGTAAAAAAAATCTAAAATATTATTTACTCATATTAATTGCTATTTAATAAGCAGCACTCCATAATAACACCACCTCTAATAACTTTTTTCCCTTTAATAACATTTTAAAAATCCTGTAGCAGGCATTCATTTCTAAATCCATCACTGGCAATTCTAGAACTAGTACAATGGTCTCATTAGAGACACACCACTATTAACCATTTCTACAGTTTAATTTTTTGACTAAAATAGCAACTGTTTTCCCTATTTCTCCACAGGTCATCACTTGAGATTGACTATGGTACAGTGTTGGTCCTACCATCTTTACTGTAAATTGTATGTTTGATGAAAGTGAAATCTATGCAAATACATTTATCTGCCTTTTGGAGTGCAAAATTTGCATTTCTCAGAAAATCATTTAAGAAATGAAATTATTAATAACTGAAATTCACAGGAATACAGGAAGGCCCAAAAAACCTCCTATAGTCTCATGATAAATAATAATGAATCTGAATTTCTATTGAGAGTGTTCTTGAAGTTATTAAACATTGGATTGTACCATGCATTAGGAAATACATTATATTTAAACATAATCACAGATATGTGCCATTTCACTTGCTTTTCAGAAGAGTCTTCCATAAATGCAAAGTAACATCCCTCATAAAAACCTAGGTCCGCTTGTAGAGTATATTATCATGAGAAAGTTCATAACTAAATGTCAGAGTGATTTTCTTATACAACATTTTTTATTAATTGGTTGTAATAACTTCTGTTACATTTATAGAGCTTTGAGCAGCACCTTGCAGTTTCTTATTCATCCCAGGAGAATGAAGGAGCTTACAGCAAAGACTTTTCTGGCTAGATTTAATTTATAAATTTCTCAGACTATCTTAAAGAAATAATACAGCTTTTCTTACAGTCTCCAAGCCTCTGTTAGCAGAAAAAAATGCCAGAATTTCTGCAGAAATTCTGCAGAATATCACTGCAGAACCTCATGCATTTGATTCTAAAACTTTGTAGCTTTTATGATTTAGTTTGAACACAATATGCTAAAATAAATATCTTTCTAAATTTCAGTCTAATTCCAAGTATTTGAATCTTTTAGCTTGGCAGAAAATTGTCATGTCTCAACATATAAGCCTCAGCCCCATGCAAAATTTTCCAGTTCTCAGGTTCTAAAGTACTCAAGGTAGTAGCTACCTCTCTATTGGATGCTTTCTTGTAAATTTAAATATTGTAAATAAACTCAAACTTTATAATGAGCTCAGTCGTGCCAGGATCTTTATAAGCCAGTGATCCTATGAACATTGGAACTGTCTAAAGTCAGGTCAGTAAATAGGGGACCTTTAAATACTTCATGGAAAGAAGATTGAGGGTGTTGAGAATCATGATATATAAATGATAGAACAGATCATTGTCCAAACTCTCATTCATTAGCAATTGTCTGCATAACCTCAAAGCTCTTGGGCATTATGAAGGAATATTGATGTTTAAAAAAGAGAAAAAAATTAAGTGTAGACTCCCCTTTTTTTTTTGTTTGTACAAAATTGGGAAAATAATTAGAAAAAAAGTATTTTAACTTCATGAAAGATAGCACTGAGATCATACAAAACCCAATATGCTTTGATGAAGAGCAAATTATTTCAAATCAATTTGATGTATTTTTTGAGAGTCTAATTGTATAATAATTAAAGGTCTGTAAGGTTTTAATTTATTAAGGTATTTTAGTTTAAAATTTATAGTAAACTCTAAAAATCTAAACACCAATAGCTTAATTAATTAAAGGGGGATATTCACATCAATTTTAGGATTTTTAACAATTGCTTCATCTGTAATCTTTACTTGCTGGAAGATTAAGTAGTCGTCATGGATTATGTAGGCTGAGATGTTTAGCTCTGGAAAACAGTAAAACAACTTATTTAAAAGTAATCTAAATATGCTTAGGCTATAAAGTTTTGAAAGCAGTTATTTCTTATATTTAACAGAGTTTGGCTAGAACTAGTGACTACCTTTTCAAAATAATTCATTAGTTATCATTTGTGAGGTGAAGTTTATCAGTCAGAATGTTTCCTACAATGTCCTGTTTTCTGTTTTTAAATTCTTGTGTATTAAACTAACAGATTGCTTTAGAAGGTCTGCTTTGCCTCCAAATGCTATGATTTGTTTTTTTCTTGCAGCACTTACATTAAAGCTTATTTTTTTTAAATGATTCCCTTAAAGCATGAATCTTTTAACTATTTCCTGTACAGAAAAGTGTTAGTTGTTTTTCCTCCAATACAAAGAAGAAACTGTACATTAGAGATTCAAAGCCAATTGCTTATGTCAGTTTTTCAGTACATAGTGAAAACATTCATGGTAGTAAAATGCTTTTTAGTAAACCATTATCTTTTTCGTCTATTCATACAAAATTTGGAAACTTACTGGGGGGTTGGAAAAAAACCTAGCCTTTCCTAACTGGTAAAAAACAATATTTCTGGTCCTGGAGACCATTCTCAGTAGCTTGGATCCAACCTCTTGTGGATAACTAAGCAGAGAGTCAACTGTTGCAAAAAAATTGGTTTCTCTTAGAGTTGCCTTTTCTGACCTGTGATCTGCTCAGAGTGGTGAGAAGCTCAGCTTAAGTTTGCCTCAACATTTTAATTTCCTTCATGTGGAGATAAACTGAGGTTCATCTCATCCGAGATGAGGTTAGCACCTGCCAATCCGACTGAATGGCTGGTCTGCAAGTCTCTGTTCTTGAACTTGCAGGTGATCTGATCTTGAGATGATTACAGTCTGGGACAGACCCAGAGTCAGCAACAGCATGTGTTGGTAGACAGACCTGCATTCCCTAAACATTTGATCTACCCCATCTGCCATCCTAGTTGAAGGATGTAGTTCTATCTGTGGAGGTATTCTCAAGGAATAAAACCAACCAACCAACCAA
>WAAE01024420.1:0-32257 GCA_013400495.1 Nicator chloris
AAGAAAAAGAAAGAAAGAAATTTATGAGAGCTTTGCTTATCCTTAAGAAAACTCATTAAACTTCATATTCAAATTCTGAGATGTTGCATACTCATGTTTGCTCAAGGTTCCTCTTCCTGCTTTGAAAATCTAGTGAAATAGCTGATACTGTCAAGCACAGTGTGAAAAAATGTCTGTGTTTACCAACCACACCTGCTTCTCCAATTTCTTATCTGTCAAATACCAAATTATCCTTTGAACTCCTACTCTCGTTAAAGTAATGAGACGACAGTCACTGTCTTAGGAAACAGGGAGAAACCCCACAATTTCTGCACTGTTAAACCTCACTTTGGCAGCTAGACAACTATCACCTACCACAAGAGGTTGTGGGGATTTTTCCCCTCAATATCAAAAGAACTTGAGTCCTTTCCTTCAGAAAAAAAAATTAATAAAAAGCAGCAAGAACAAATCTAGTTGTGAAAAAATAGTGAAAAAACCCTAAAACACACAAGCAAACAAAACCAAAAAGCATGTAAAAGACCTACATATATTTCCCAGGAAAATTTACTATAAATACTTATATAATTTAAGATCCCCTGGTTTTCCCCAAACAAGTAGTGAGGCTCTACCATTTTTCAGTAGTTCTTCAGAAGTCCAGTCAAGGGTCTACAGCTTTCCACAGACTGCACTGTATCAAATTCAACAACATACCTGTGACTTCCTTCTGTATATCAAACACTTCATCTAATTAAGAAAATCTTTTTCTTCTTACTCAAATGATATAATTTCAGGAAGCAAAAATCAGTTCATAAACATGTTTAATTTCCTGCATCTTGAGATTAATTATGAATGTGTCTGATTCTTCTTTGAGAAACCCACCTCAGAAATCTGATACTTCCATCATACACAGCATCTTACAGCACTTCAAAGTAAATCAGTATTTCCCTGAGCAGATTTTAAGTAAACTGTTACCTTTTACTGTTTTTTATATTTATGCCACTCAACATCAAATGCAGACAGAATTGCACAGGTTCAATTAGCGTGTTCTTAAATCATGTGCTTATGTAATTTAATGTGGACACATTTTTAAATCATATGTCAAATTCCCATCTACATTGTTTAAGTGCAAAAGTCACATTTTCAAAGGTTGGGGCACCAAGAACATTATGTTCCAGTCGTGCTTCTCAGAGCTAAAATATGAGGGAAAAAGGATATTCTGGCTACACAAGTGCAGGCACCATGCTTAGCCAGCTGCACTACTTCAAAAAACAAAACCAGTTTCTAACTGAAGGACATTCTGCACCTCCTTGTACAAATCTCTTCCTCCAAAGCCTGCCCTTGCGATGAAACTGGGTAATGTAAATATTTCTTTGTGCATAAACCACTTATGAGATGTCAGGAATAGAATTTAGCTGCTACAACAGTAAGAATGTCTATTTCTATTTCAGTACTTTACTATACTCACAGAAGCTACTGAAACAATTCAGTACTAGTACAATCCCATGCACGTGACACTTGTACATCTCTTGCAGACAAGAATCCCAGGCTAGGAAGTACTCAGTTCACATGCTGATACGCAAGTGACAGTGAAATGCTTTGAAAATTCAGTAGCTTAACTATTTAAAATCTCTCATTCTTATTGCTCGTGATGCTCCCAACAACAACAACTCTTTAATTCCTCCTCTTTGTATTCTTTAAATGTAATTTTCCTTCTAATGAATGGAACGGGAGGAGAGCAGATGACCAATATGGTTGAGTTTTTTCAACATTCATTTCAGGTACAGAACCTCTCCTTCCCTCACAACCACCAATGAATTAAACATTTTTAAGAAAACTAGTGTGCAGGAGAATCATCTCTATCAAAGACTTCAGTGTTTGTCTCTGAATGGATTAAATAATTGTAGTTTAATTAACTGTCTCCAATGGCCCAGACCATGAATATCAAGTAACATCCCTTAATTTCCAGCAAATACACTAAAACACGTGATTTTGTAAATTACGGTGTAAAAAAGCTGTTTTCTGAATTAATTTTTTTAAGAAGTTGCCTAAAGCCTTCAAGTCTGCATCTGTTGTATAAATAGAAATATTTTATTTCACTAGAGAATTGTACAGATGGTCCAATGTCAATGTAAATGTCCCATCTATTACTACACTACAAAGCTTTAGCCTTTAAGCATGTATGTTGTCTTGTATTTTCCATACTGTTGGCCTTTATTTTCTTCACCTGTGGGCAGCCACAAAGTTTAAAAACTACAGAGGTAATTTATGGGAGCACCCACTATTTAAATATTTGTTTCAATATTTCACAAAGCACCTGAACGAACTGAAATACAATAAATTGGAAAGCTGTTTTGTAAGGTTACCAGGGGAAAAAAATAAAAGTTAGATCAGACATGTCAAAGATACACTGACAGAAGCCAGAAAAGAGAGTTCCAAAAAGCACCCTTTTAGATTCCACAAACAGCACTTGACATTCCACTAAGATTCATTGTGAAGAAAATGCCTGTCCAGGTAAGAATAATTATGGGAGCTTTTCCCATGAGCAGAAAACACAAATAAGCTTCTACTTTTCACTAATGTGTGTTCCACAATGTGCTAACTTGTCTCCTTCACTTGCCAAATAAACCCAAGCAGCAGTTCCACAACAGCCTTCAAGGTGATGATGTTGAAGTTCAATTGTAACTCTTTTCCCAAGTCCATATTCATTACACTCTTCTTAAACTTTTTTGTAAACATTGGATGTATAAGATTAATTTTAATTTAAACTCTCACAGTGTAAAAGTGTACTATAATTTCTTTAGCTATCTGTCTCTCATACAATTTTGATTTTAGAGAACTGTCAAATCACCAATTCTTTCTTCTTCAGGGGAAAAAACAAATTCTGCACTTCAATTCAGAAATGCAGCAGCTGGCAGGAACAGGCTGTATTGAACTACTAGTAGTCTATTATTAATTCTTAATATTTTCAAACAATACACTTCAACATAAATATAGCTTTTATTTCACTACATCTTATATCTAAATATAATGAGAATATCACCTTCTAGAATTTTCACTGAAGCAGTTAACCTTTAGCAAATATTCTCAGAAAGTAAAATTTAAATGAACAGCCAAATGCTCCATTCTGGAAATGATCCTCCATAAATTATATCCTGTCAATTCAAATATTGAATTTGACAAGTGCTACATTAAAATAAATGCATCTTGTTTCTAAACTGATCAAAATTAACAAAGAGGTTCCATGCATCACTACCTATTTCTCAGACGGTTAGGCATATTGATAAACCCAGATCTGCACAATATGTGCTGTTACACCTTGACAAGACTATAAATATACTCTCAGAAATCACCTAACCCAATAACATTGGCCAGCTGGTCCCTTATAAAATGCAATGGTAAACTCTAAAAAGTACCCCTAAGAAATAAATGAAGTCATCAAACAGTGTTGACTAAGTTCTCCCCCTACACTGAAGTAAAATGTATTTCACATTATGTACATGAGGTTTTAGTCCCAGTTGTTGGTTTGTATCTGTGTCCACATAGAGCCCAGTAAAATCAACACAGGGCAATTTCTGACTGCAGAGGTGGGAACAGAGGACTCTGGCTTTGGGGATTTCTAGCCATGATACTTAAATTGGAAACAGAAGCATGACTTGAAGGTTTTTCATTTTTAATGCTGAAGATGCCAGGAAACATGCAAAATGCCATTTTTTAGAAGTATCAGTAAAAGACTGTCAATATGGCAGCTGCACGTAGAAGACATGTAGTGCTAAAAGCAGCAAGGGAACATTCTTTCCAGCGATTGATAAAAATGAGCAACTAACATAAACAAAAGTGAAGAACAGTCTTTTCTGGAAAAATAATCAAAATATCCTTCTTGCAGAACCAAACAACACAGTGGCAATGAAGTCTCCTCAACTTTTTTGCTGTAGAAGACTTGACTAAGAAGTGCAATCTCTTTTTCTCCATTCCGTCCCCCATCCAAATAATACCTCTAAAGCCCAAAACTGACTCACTGCAAACTATCTCCTAACCAAACTAAACAAAGACACAAACCCGTTTTCAGTTTAACCTGAACTAGTTAGCAAGCTTCACTGGGATTCTCTGCAGTTTTAAATGGGATTTAAATCACTTTAGCTTCTAGTTTATAAGTATGTGCATTCTAAAAAGAAAACTAATCAAAATTACATACAAAATGACACACACTTTTTACTGCAGTGAACTCCACAGAAAACCCTTGCATTTTACTATTTGACAATGCTCTAAAGCAATTATGTTTAAATGAAGAGAAAACCTAAAAAGTTTTTTTTCCCTTTAAACCACATATCATCATCTGTCTCCATTTGATATGTAACTGCTCACAGG
This sequence comes from Nicator chloris, assembly GCA_013400495.1. Taxonomy (NCBI): domain Eukaryota; kingdom Metazoa; phylum Chordata; class Aves; order Passeriformes; family Pycnonotidae; genus Nicator; species Nicator chloris. The sequence goes on from WAAE01024420.1 coordinate 4,345, forward strand.
TTTGAAGGATTTCTATGCCAACAAAGAAAAATATGAAGATAATATAAAATCATTATTAGTCTATTGAATATATCACAAATCTTGTTGCATAGCCACTTCAGTCTTGTCTTTGCTTTACAGTTCTGACCGCTCTCTACATTTCTAACACTGGGCTTATTTTCCAAATTTGCTTCCATTCTTCCAGGTACAATTTTACTTTCACGTAAATTAGGTCTATAGTTTTAATGGGGCCAGAGTAGTGATATAGGCTGGGGAGTGGACTGGCAGTCAGTTTTTCTTACTTGCTGTCTCTGCCTCTCTCTTGCAGTGGGAATTAGTCTGCTGTTTTACAGAGAAAATTGGGATTGACTCAGCGCTGATGCAACAAACCAATCAAAAACCCTCCACTAATGCTGGGACACAGTGCTTCTTAAAAACCGATCTTGAAAATAAAAACATAGAAAATCATAGAAAACTTACAAGTACTCTGCCAGTTAATGTCTGGGCAGATATCATGACTCCTGCCCAATCCTTCACAGACGTCATCCATCCCACTTCTGCTGCCACATTCTCCTCTTTTTCATCTGTTGGTTTGCAGGCTCCATCTGCCTGTGTATCTCCACCACCGTTGATCTTCTGGGCCTCCTGCAAAGTAAGCATTTGGGTTAGTCAATGTGCAGCAATTAGACAATGAAAGCCAGCATATAGATAGGGCCAAGAACTGCTATAAGATCCAGAAAAATCTGTCTTCCTGGATCCCTGCGAGGTGAAATTAAGAACTTACTTGGCCACATCTCTTTAGAAAAAAGAGAAATAGAAATGTTCTGTAAGGTACAAGACTAACTAGATAATAATACTCTCCTTGACATAACACCTTCAAAACATATACTTAACACCAAATATACCATATGTTCCTTTGTTACAAGCAACATAATTGACAACAGCTCTGTATGCAATTATAGTCACATACAAATCAATTTGTCAGACATACACTGAAAGACCTTTTGATGTATCAGTTCAAAATAATGCATACTAGGTGTGAACATTATTTATGTACAATTTTAATTTCCCATCACTAGAATTAATTATCTGAGTAGACCTTCACTGAGAAGCAGTGATGTAACAAGACAGCAATTATCAAGTGTGAGGGGAACAAAATCCATCATAAAGGATCTGCAGGGAGCTGCCACGCTATCAGTGAACCTGTGTTTCAATGAAAGTGTTTAATATATCACAGGAATTATTCTGTCAGTAAGTGGCTCTCACAGAATGAAGAGCTAGAAATTAGAGGAGCCTCAGCTGCATGAAGCTCACTGGTGAGTCATGTGCACTGGAATCCGTATCAGTCTCTCACAGATGCTGGAGCAAGGGTGCCGTGCTCTGTAACTGCCTGAGATGTGCTACAGTCATGGGGGCTGCACAAACAGCAGGGAAAACGACAGGAAAAGCCAGAGTGGATTGTTCAATGTTTAAACCATATCACATGCAAAGTACCAGACTGTGCCATGAGCACAGCAGAGATGAGACTGAGACTGTGGTAGAGATCAGTCCCAAAGAAAAATGACTTCCTGAATATTTGACAAGTTACGCTAAACAAAAATAGGAGAGGCAGCAAAATTCAGTGCTGAAGCAAGTCCTGAGTACCAGATCTGCATGAGTGTTTCAAGCACTCTGCACAGACCAACAACTTGAAAGATCTGGTTAATAGATTACTTGTCTGTAGGTTACTAAGCAGGAAATCAATTGCCATTGATCCCCTTTGGGATATCTTTTATGCAAGCAAAGATGTTTGATGCTGGTTATGTGATTATTACTACAGTAGAAATACAATCTGTGGCAGTCAAAACCCATAGCTGTGAGACGGCCTTGAGGACACAGCTGGACATCAGGGTACAGGCACTTCCTGAGAGTAGCACTGAACTAATAAAGCAATTTCATTTCATCTGTCTGCAAAGAACAGTAGAACAATGCTAAAAATGTAATATGGAGACCAACAGTTGTTTTTAGAGAAGCCGAACATTGCAACTTAAATGGCTAAACAGATTCTTTTTTTCTCTGTTAGTTTCCCTCCCAGAAAGCAGGCTCCATGTTCTTACTAGAAATTACAGCACAGTGTGATGTTACTATATTGATGATAACAAATTATTCAGAGTTACAACAGTAATTCAGTACACTTCCCAAGCAAATAGCGCAACAGAAGTTTAAAATTACTTTGTATTTGCATAACTGGACCTCATTCACTGACAAATTTGGACACAGTGAATCAGATGTTTTGCACTCAGCATTGAAAGACATATCCTGTGCTGCACACGCACGGAGCACAACCTACAGAAATGAGCTCACTGCACAGGACAGCGATGCTCGACACGGAACACGGCACTTCCAGCACAGCAACGCTTGGCTGAAGCCAACTGGTGACCCAAAGCATCACCAAGCCGTAGAGATCAGTCCCAAAGAAATGCCTTCACCACCGGGAGGGTTTGGATTATAAACCAGGAAAGAGAAAACTAGGCTCTATACCCCAAACAATACTGGAGCTTAGGCAACCTAGGCACATCTCCAAGGCCTCACTGGTCCTAGCCGCGGTCCCCAGGGTCTCCCCTGACTCTGACGCCCAGGACACCTTTTCAGCCCCATCCAGGGCTCCCACAGCCCTATCCTTCCCAGCCTTGCTGAGCCCACAGCCAGTTCCCCTTGCTGCTGTCCCAGGCTGGCCCCAAGAAGGCTCCAGGCCAGGGCCTTGTCCCACCACCCCAGCCAGGGCACTGGGCAGGCCCCTGGCCCACAGGAGCCCCACAGGCCAGACAGCTACAGACTGCTTAAAACACCACACATCCCACTTCTTCCCTCTTCCCACCAGTGTCTCGGCCTTTTGAAGCTGCTAGAGCTTGTCTTTCAGACCTCTAAGCTTCACACACCAGATTTTGCTCCATGGTCCTCTTCTGAATTGCACAGTGAGCTTTCATACTCCAGACAAGTTTATACTGAATGAATTTATGTGGTTCTCATGGTAGAGGAGGTATAATTAACTCTTCCTCTCAGATAAGAAACTGAGGTGCTGATTAGGTGCCTAACTCAGTCACTAGAGAAGTCACTGGTAGAGTCAGGATGGAACCACAGGCTTTTTTGATCTTTTCACCCAGCAGCTCTTGTTTAAAAGTGCACAAATGCACACCTTGCTAAAAACACCCACAACCACAGACATTGCTATAGAAAGTCACAGAACTACAGATGACTAAACAAAAAGCTGAAGGAAAAAGTCAATTTTATGTTAGTGAATTTGTAAGTATTAAGGTTAGAAAATTCTTTTATTGTGTACATGTTCCTTATGCCCAATCTTCTTGTCAATAGATGTGATAGTTCATAAGATATAAAAATAATTTCGAATTTCCTAGCACTCAGTGAAATAGTAGGCAATTTACTTAATTGAAGTAAGGTAGCTTTTATATTTTGAAAAGGTTTTCATAACCTACAGTCCTTTTGCTGTATTGACTTTTGGTTGCCAATAGAATAGAGCAGTAAAACATGACAAACTTATTCAGTATTATATTCTCTAAAGGTATTAAAGTCTGTAATACATTTGAATGGCTATATTTCTGTATTTATACTACTTCTTTCACCTCCATTAAAATCTCCCACCCATATTATTTCTTAATTTAAATTTAAGTAAAACAATCATCCTCTGCCAAGTATGATTTGGAACAGACTCTCATGATCAGTCTAGCTCTTGCCATTATTGTAGCTATAATTAATATGCAGATTAGCTGCTGTTATGTAATATTTGTATTCAGTTGGGATTTTTTTATATTTTTCATCTGCATGGCTAGCTTTTTATCTTACTTAATTGGCAGTTAAGTATTAAAAAAAGTTTATCCCCAAGTCATTATGCAATTGTGCAGAGATGACTAAAGGAGGTTTAAAGGCTGCTTTTTTTTAACACTGCACACAAAATTCAGTCCTGTTATTAAGTGTACAGTCTTGTTTCATTGCTATTTCCTCATTCTCAAAACATTGGCTAACCAACACCTGAAAAAGGTGCTTAAAATAATAACCTGACAGTGACAATAGCTGCTTAATTATTTATAAGTTCAATATTACAAGTTAGGGATCTTTACCCTTACTGTCAGGGTACTGTGTTTACCAGTTTTCAGTACTTTAATTACTTGATGACAGGAACATGTAGGTAGATTAAGAGAGAAGCAGTATATTGTGAAATTCATATTTCCTGAACTTAATGGCTAAATGGAAAAGAGCATGATGAGACCATTTGTACAGGAATCAGTACTCAGTGTTCTACCAATGGCTTGACACAGACCTGGACCAGATACTTCAGTGGTTTGTCTTCTATTTTCAGCAATAAATATTGATTTAGATTACACAAGTTCTAGGATTTCTGAACATAGTCACCTTAAGGAAGAACTCAAAAGCCAAAACTCACTCAAAAACTGTTAACAGCTTTCAAAATGTAGTCCTGCCTGTTCCATTCCACCTCTAAAATATCTATACAAACACTGAACCACTGTACAGACACCTCATCCAACTGAGGACAACAGAAAAAAATCAAAGTTATTATGAAACCTTAAAACACCATCTAAGATAAATCTGTCTTTCTAAAAGCCCTAAAAACGCAGGACACCATGAACACAACCTGGAAAGTACTCTCTGACATATGGTACTGAAAAACTTGGTATCTTGCTAAAATACGTTAAAAAACATGAAACAGGCAGTCAGTTCAATGTGAGGAAAAAGACCTGGGTTGAAGTGTGGTGAAACAAAGAAAAGGATTTGATAATCCCATTTATCTAACATGTAACTAGCTGAATATCACACAAAAATCATTAAGTATCACCTGTAATGAGATACAGAGCATTGAGTCATGTCCACATCACTCAAGAGAAAGCAGTATGCTCAGCTTAAGTAGATGTTTAAAAACTAACACCAAGGAGGCAAACACAGTATTGGCCTTTGAACTCCACCCTAGAAACCATGAGATGAGAAAGGGCCTCTCAGAATGGCCGCTGCTCATAGTTTAAAGCATGCAGTAGTAAGACAATAAGGAAATATAGTTTTAGACAATAAGGAGCAGTTAGGAAAGGGTTGCTTTAGATAATGCCAGCAAATTGCAATTTTATCTCTAATAACTGCCCTTCAATTGACAGCACTGCATTCCTAGAGCCTGGCATTTTATGAAATGTTCTATATCACATCAACAACACTATGATAATGGCCATGCTTACAAATTAGGAATCTATATTTATGTTCCTTTCCTTTTCATTCACCTGTCTTACCAAGGCCACCAAAGGTGCTACGTGAAGAGGAATAATTTTGCATATGAGACTACTTCTCCCTTCTCTTGGGCAAATGTCTAAAACCCCGTGTTTAAAATTATTAGACTTCTATCAACAATTTAATTCCATGTCCTTCAATATACTCACTTTGATATCTCCAAATAGGGGTCTTAAACTTATACAAAACCATAATATTATGCTATATCCTCTGAAGCTGGGCAATGTACAGTGCATGTTAACACTTCAGGTACCTACTAAATATATTTGCCACAGCAGATGCCTTCTGTCAGATAGAGTTACCATCCATAGTCTCCATCTTAATAGTTACTAAGTACCAGTTCACCACGTGCTAAAAAACAAGCAAAACAAAAAAACCCTGCAGCTGTTCACCTGTTCTAGTGCTGTTTAGAAACACAAGCTTTCACTGTAATATAAATAAACAAAACAAATGGCAATGTGAGAAATGAACAGCTTTATGGAGACTTTTAAACCTCTTAACAGGATCAGACTTGCAGGAAAGAGAAAGCAAAGGCTAAACTAGCCAAATGTGAGGTAAGAGGTACTGCTAAACTGGCCTATCCACAGCATTTCTTTGGATATTAGGCAACACTGACATCAGTTATCATACTGTAGCTATGGTTTGACTTGTTTCAAAGGATTAATTATTGATACCCAGACAAACATCATTCCTTTCACTGAATAAAAGAACCAGAATGATCTGCAGAAAACATGGTTGATGAGATAACCCAGCATTTTGCTCTCATAAAATATTTACAAGCTATATAAAAAATTTGGTGTTTGCATATTTGGAAGAGTAAGAAAAACAAGTCAAAAAGAGAACACAAAGGCTTTTTTACTCGTTTAAGACTGAGATGTTATACTCTGTTTTCTGCATTCCCAAGGGATTTCTGAGAAGCATCTTGCCAGTCCTTACAACCAGAGCCTTACTTCCTGTGCTGACCACAAGAAAACTTTTTTTTTTCCTCTTCTTGCAGTGACCAGCTTCTCTGTTGCATTTGTGCACACCTTCAGTAATCCTCAGAGATTTCATGTTCTGTGCCCTTCATATTTCTGGTATGGCTTAGCTGTATAAAATTCCCTTTTCACATCATTGCTTTGACTGAAAAAAAAAATGCTGCAGTAGAGGAATTAATTCTAAAACCTTGACCTGAGAGACAAGAGAAACCAGACTAGTAAAATACAGTGTTCCACCCATGATTCCACAAATAGTACAACAGTCTGTCAAATGAAGGGTTCCTGGGTATGGTTCTCACTTTATAATATGAAACAGCAGACACCTACGTTATCTGAAATCTGAAGAAAGGACAAAAAGATTCATTTCAAAGATGAAAAATTTCTACACATCAATAAAAGTGTTATAATGTAACACTTTCATTGATGTGAAACAGTATTTCCAAATAACTGAAAAACTGTCTGGCAGATTTCCATACCAGCCTAAGAATTGAGAGACATTCTGGACATCCCTGTTCTGTCACCAAATTTTGAAAGTCCTAAGCCACACTGTCTGATCTCTTCTTGTCTTCACCCTGCAGCTATAAAACAAGAGCAACAACAGCCTCTGTTGCACAGGGAATCTTATAAATGTATGTAGGATTTTAAGTGTCTCAGAATTACACAAAGACAGGCAATGCAGGCATAAACTAAGTGAAATGACAAAGAGACACTAAAAACCTACTGGTAAAGATTGTTAGACTGGTTATATAAGGTAAATAAACATACTAAGACAGATGTGTGAAAGAGAAGCAATTAAGAACTCCAGACGACACAGGGATGTGAAAAAGGACACACCATTGCAAACTTACACACGTGCTTTTCAAAAACATGATTGGTTCCATTTAGCAGGGTTTATATCAATAGTTATGTAAGCTTTCACTAGAAGTTAAGAAGTCTGGGTGAATAATTTCATGTAAATTTATTGATAAAAATAAGACTAAGTTTTCTTTTGTAGCTTCTGACTGTGTATCAGACCACACAGTTAGAAATAAACAGCCTCTGAACTTGTCCTAAGACTATGTAACAAGTGAATTTACTGTCTACAATATGTAAGTAAACAAAAAAAAAAAAATAGGACAAGTCAGTGATGTACAGGTTAAAAGTATTCACTGAAAATATTTCACAAAATGTCAAACTAATACCTAGCCCGTAAATTCATTTCCTTTTTTTATAGTTAACAGGGCATTTCTTATTCATTTCCTCTACAAAGACCAAATTATTATCACACTAAAATAGTCTCTGAAGGCCCTTTCAATTATAAAGTAGCAGACAAGAGGGCAAACAAGCATTGCACTTTATTAATAGGGGCACTAAATTTAAATGAAGTGACACACTTCATTATTCTTTGGTCCCTACACACCACAGAATTATGTACATTAAGCAAACCAGACAATTACCATGTAAGGCATTAGTCTTTAACCGTATTTCCTGCGGTTCAAGCTTTATATTGAGATCCCTCTTTCAAAACACATTTTTAAAAACCTTTAAGTAGATTAGCCTTAAATATGGTAGAAACTAAACTTGCAAAAATACATGAAGCCATTTTAGATGGGACTGAGTTATTGAAAATATAGAAAAGGGTTCCTTAATAGAAAAGCATAGAGAACAGAAAGGTCCATGCATTTTCCGTTATCCTCCTGTTTCGTTTCCTCCCACCTAACAGAAGGCAAATCAAAGTAAGCATACAAATTGAAAGCAAAATTGATACAGACACTGCCATGAAATGAGAACTGCTAAATTACCTATATCCTATCGAGTGCGAAATATCTGTCACAGATGACAAAACACTTTCAATATTTATCCAAAAGTCTCAAAGTGCTTCACAAATGGGAGAAAACAGTCTCAGAAATGAGAAAAAAAGTAAGAAACTGTGGGGAAATTACCTAACTTGTTTATCTTGATTACAGGAAGTACTCCAGTTGATTGCTTGTAATTTTGTTGTTGTTGTTAACATTAAGTAATACACAGTTCCAAGATTTTCAGTCATTATCTCTTGACATTTTTTTTCCTATCATGGAAGGATGAAAGATAGCAAAGTAACACATTTAATTTTTTTTAAGAGAAGTACTACTAGTAAATCTTTTCTGATCTATAGGACCTAGATTACAAGAGTAGCTTTTCCAAAATAACTATGTGATAGATCCAGCAGTAAGAAAACTAATGAAATAACTATTCACTGCCAGGAATAGTCAAATAGGTCATTAAAATGTCCCAGAAGCAGAAAGTTTTTTTCATTAAAAGATATATTCAAGCACCATTTACAAAATAAGTATCAAACTGCTTTGTCAGTGCAGTCGAACTTCACAGTATCTTCTCAGTTGGGTGTTTTTCTCCATCCTGCTCCATCACAGAAGGGAGGTTTGTACCTATCAGCAAAGAGTGTTTTCATTGACAGCATTAACTTCATAATCCTCTCTTGCATGTCCTATCAGAGGTCTCCAAGAGAAGGAGATCTAGACTGAACTGCAGAAGCAAATTTTTCCCCTCTTCTATGAAACACAGAATAGCAAGGCAGCTAGTTGTGACTAAAAATCATGCTCAAAATCACATTCCACAAGAATCCATGTGAAATCACATTTCACAAAGAATCCATGGATTAGGAAAGTCAGTGCCCAGCTTAAAGGACAAAGCACAATGTAGTATAGCTTCTCCAAAACAGGAACTTTGGTCCTTACATAAAAAGAATTAACCACTTGATTCCTTAGCTGAAAGAACAGGTTTTCACCTCAAAAGCTTACTTACAGGAATTTGAGAACTTGATTTTACTCAAATCAAACATTTTCACATGAAAGGAATGGACTTAAACACATGCATTTTCTTTATAGGTAAAATAGCATGTTATCAATATTTTATGGGAATATTGGCAATCCTCAATGCTGAGCCTCAAGTAGAACGTATTTGCCTATACATTTTTATAAATAGATTTTATGATTTTTCAGTTCTAAAGATTACAGCATAAAAGATCAAGGAGAAAGGCAGTGGGCCAAAAATAACTGAGAGATTCACAAATATAACAGGTTGGTAATATCATAAAACACACATATAACAATAATTTTAAGAATGCCAGAGAAGCATTCTATCATCTGCCAAATTTGATAAAAGAGCAACCTCTAAGGCATTTTTTATTCAAGGGTAGTATATAACATCTATTCTCATGGGATTAAAATCATAAAACAAAGCACAATGAATTAAAGGCAGCTCTCTGCAGGATAAAGCCATATCGAAGCCTATCCTGATGCAGGAAAGTAAGTTCCAGTATGCAGCACATAAATCTTTGAAGAGCAGCAGGTCAGGCAATAAGTAATTAAAACTATTTACTAGCACACAACACTTCTCACTCAGAGATTACAGAGTGCCATGCAGCTTTCAGACTGCAAGAACTTGGTGCAGGGGAGAGTCAGAGCACACAAATGTGCAGGAATCTGGAGCCAAGATATGCAGCTCTACTTCTCAAAATATTCAAAATGCAGATTTACTTGCCAACTATTTTAATGATTACTTTGAAATAAGTATATTAGACTCAGCATTTCTTTCTAAAAGACATAACATTGTAAGAAATGTGTAAGTGCTATTATTTAATCAAGTAGATGTGACTTTATTACCCACTGCTATGGAAACAATTTTGTGTGAATCTCATTATTCCCTTGCATAAACGGCAGACAAAAGTTTTTAATCTAGAAGGAATTTTCCTTCTTTCAGGTTAAATTTCTTTTAGGTAGCTTACATTACTTGGGTTCACTTCCTAGACACTATCAGCACCCAAATTATCCAGTATCAACACTTGTAGACTACAAATACAGCACCTGATATATTTACGGTATAGGGAAACACACAGTGGTTCCATATTTACAGATACTGACTGAAATCTACGAGAGAGGACTGATAAATTTCTACCTGACTTGCATATTACATCTCCATTAATTGTTACTTATGCTATATAGAACTAGAACAAGCCCAGTGAATTCTCTTTGACTTTCTTAACTTCATCACCTTAAATAACAGGAAAAACTTAAAGCAGCACAGAGATCATCCCCTGCTCTTCTGTGCAGTGATGCACTGCTAGGAATTGATGCATGACTTTGACATTGAACATTGCCTTTTTAAGCAATCAGAAATTGGACTAGTGGAAAATAAAGATATACAGTGTCCATTCTTGGCTCTCATAATGCCTCCTGTTCAAGGCAGGATTGAATCTGCCTGTACCAAAACTGGTAGGTGAAGCTCCTACTCTGATAGGTCATTTTCTAAATGAAAACAGCAACTCTTTGAAGCTCCTCAGAGGCCTGAGTGCTCAGCAGCAGCCCTGGCAGAGCTGCAGTAGTAGCAGAGGGCCAGTGAGGTGCTTAAAGGCAGTCATTGTTCTGTCTCATGAGTCTGCAGTTTCTGGTTTCAAAAGTTATCAAACCAGCAGATACAGCATATGTTACAAAAATATGTTACCTCTGAACACTCACTCTGCCTGTAAATTATGCATGACACAGCAGCCAGTTATTGTCACCTGAGCAGAAAAGGTAATGAACAGAGGTGAGAGGATAGGTCAACTTAAATGTCTAGCTCTTTTTGTAAGATTAAATCAGAATAAGAAGAAATTAAAGATTAACTATCATTAAATCATCAACAAGTATTGAGTTTTGATTTGCTCAACCTTAGAGCAGAAGTTGACAACAACAGATAATAAAGTTAAGGCTACTATGGGAATTTCAATCTTGAATGCCATTTGCTTATATCTTGGAATTCTGTGGTAATGTGATAATGTTATTACGTGGCCTAGAACTCCAATTTTTTCTTTTAAATTTTATAGTAATTATTTTGATAAAGGTTTTGCAGCAGCATAAAGACTGAACAGTTCATCAAAGCAGGCTGTCACACTTTGCACAGTTCACAAGATGTGTTTTACTGAACCTACTCATCAGCTTGAAACTTAAGAGACTTTCTCCATTCACCGTGCTGTATAATTACCTCACACAGCTTTTCAAGATGCAGGTGCCCCCTCCCATATTTTATCTGTGAATGAGATTCATTGACAATCCTATGCAAGTATTACATATATGACATTAAAAATTTCACCTTAACTACTTCTTAAAAGAAGAAAGGGTTTAATTAAGCCTTAGTAAAAAAAAAAATAAGTAATGATTCATACATCAGTAATTCACATCTTCCAAATACCTGATTCTAGCTTATTCAGCAACAAGACACTGAAGTAATACATCTAACTAGGGGATGCATTTGAGAAATATATAATATCCCTGCATTTCAGATTCAGCTGAAGGAAACTGGGGGGAGGGAAGGCATAAACTGTAAGATCAGCTCTTTTTTTGAGTTTAAAAGTCTGGCTTTTATTCTCACAAAGTAGTTAAACAAGGAAAACGGCATCTGCACGTTACAAAAGCAGAAGTCTCATGTACCATGAATCCCATTTTGTCTGCAGATCTACAACTCTAAGAAAAGGATTCAAGGATGTTTTTCTTCCTGGTCACTTTCTAAGGCCTCACTGGTATCAAGGGATGCAGCACGTATAATTCAAATGCTTCAATTATTAACACCTGTAAAGTGCCCAAGAAACTAAAAGTGATGTGTAGTTTTTACCTGATGCCCATATTGGCAACCACCATTGCCTAGAAGCATCTGGTGGCCCTCACCCCAGGCTGCAAAAGATTTCTGCTGAATAAAATGAACTTCCTGTGAAGGGAGCTTCTTCCTTAAGACTAAGTAATAATATCAGATTTTCATACTGTCGTGTTTAAAGAAAACTTGACTTCAAATATATTTTAAAGGGCTCTCCATGGAAACAAAGTCTCCTTGTTATTGATTGGGTCAAGAGAAAGAGCTGTGAAAATTCAAATGGAAAAATGTTACCTTCATTCACTTTTCACTTTTTATGGGATATAAAAAGGATGTAACAATTCTATTTCCTCTAAAAACCCACCATTATCTATTAAATTAAGCTGGAATTCCTCAGATCCACAGAAATCTTTTCCTACACTGATTTCTTGTCATGCAGATAAACACAGGACTAAAAGAAACTATAAGCAAACTCAGATCTCTACCAATATTTTCTACAGTAAAGCATGTTTTACACAAAGTTCTACGCAATTACACACAACAAAGGCTTGTGGGGGAAAAAACCCCACACAGCAAAACAGTAAAAGAGTTCTTTTCTTTCAGTTTTTTTTCCTATAGCTATTCACTTCATCCATCACACACACCAACAAATCTACACCACTCTACTGCTTCTACAAGTCACAGAGGGATCTTTGTGAACCACCATTTAGGTACACACCACCTCATCAATTCTCCTGCTCTATGATCTCCAGCAACATCTTTGCAGGTATGGTGGTAAATGCAGTCTCCTTATCTCTCAACCAATTTATGAAAACAGATACAACTGAAACAAAGAGAGAGACAAACACTGGGCCCTCATACTCTCCTCTCACCAGAAAGGTCCTGTGTATGTTTTTCGTTACAATCAGCCACAGCAGCCATCAGCATATGAAAGCAAATCCTGTCAAAGTCCCTAATGTATTTTTTTAAGCACAGGAAGAGTCAGAAAAGGAAAAAAATGAGCCTGGATTTTTCTACAAGGGCTGTCAGGCCCTGGCACAGGTTGCCCAGAGACATTCTGGTTGTCCCATCTCTGGAAGTGTTCAAGACTAGGCTGGATGGAGCTTTGAACAATCTGGTCTATTGGCAAGTGTCCCTGTCCATTGCTGGGAGATTGGAACGAGATGATTTTTAGGGCCCCTTCCAACCCAAACCATTCTAGGAAATGATTCTATGTTTTTACTATCCATCTCTCTGGATAGGTCCATCTTAGAGGGATTATAATCTAGAAAAAAGGGTTGTAAAGATTGTGGAGCATCATGTAAAACTAAGTTCACAATGATAGCACTCTGTCCAGAACTATGGAAGTGCAGTATAAAGCTAGCACTTCCTCTGCCAGGGTCTGAGTTGAAGGCAAGTTGAATATGAACAACAGTGTGTCCTGGCAGCCAAGGGGACATTTATCCTGACACAGTAGGGATTGAGTAAACAGCCTCTGAGCTTCCAATTAGCTCAGTAGAAGGGGTCTGGTGACAAAGAACAATATGTTGAGAGAAAAGATTTATCACCTAAGCCATTTTTTCAGGAGATAGGAAGGTATCATCCTTGTTAATTGTTTTTACTTTCTGTTTGCTTCACTCAGGAATGGGAGTTTTGAGGTTTCCTTCCCCTCCACTCCCTTCAAACACAGCACTTTGTCATTTGATGTCTGCAAGTTTGGCTTAAAGTCTCCAGTTCTTTCAGAGCACCTTCTACTAGTATCATCAATTGTGGTGGTAATGAGTAGTGAAAATATGACCAACATCTGCACACACACTCCAGATGAGACCCTGCCAACCTCCCAGGGTGACAACAGATGTTTTTGTTAGTGCTCGTGTCTCATAGGAGCCAATACCAACCCAGGAAAAGAGTCGAAAACTGAAAGTAACACTGACAGCCAGAATACTATGGTCCACTGGCCACTGAGCTCACCATTTAACCAAATAATTCATCATAGGAGTAAACACGCCAAATTACCAAAAGAGTTGCACAGCCTTTCACCGTGCCAGAAAGATTTTTTTTGCTACAACAAAACAAAAACATGATTATAATGAAAAAATACCATTAGGCTGGGTCTAAACCCAGTAGTGTGTGTGGCTGTGCTGTAATTGGGACAATAGAATAAGAAAAGCTACCAGATAAAGTAATCAAGCTCCAGAAGGAGGATGAAAGTTCATTTTTTGAGTGTTTAACTGTAAAAGCAAGCATATAGACACTGCTGCAACAAAAGACAGTCTTAAATATGGCAGGAAGAATGGAGGAAAACAGAATTAATCAAGCCCCACAAATTTATGCTTGAAGTAGGGCAAGTTTGCAATCATAAGTAAGACTCTTAACTGCATTACATGAGTCACTTCATATGGTAGGAAAATGGTATGAATACAAATCTTGTTCCTGGCAACCAAATTAGTGCAAAGGCCACACTGACAATTAACTCATATCAAGAAAAGGGCCAATTTCTTGCATAGACTATACAGAGCTGTTGACAACTAATTCTAGTTTATTAGGATAGAGCTTTGAGAGTTTGTTTCCTCCTGTCCTAAGACACCCAGCATCCCAGTGATGGTGGCATTGCTGCCTTGCTGTGCTCCAGACCCTGGAGCTCAGAAGACTGTTTCATTTCATTACTCAGAGATCTAGCAACAGTGAGATTTAATAAGGTGATCATCAATCATCTAAAAAATACATTTTTAAAAATGCATGATTTTCTGCTGTGCTCTGCACTCCTCGTAATTAGAGTGTTCTGCTGGAATCTAAGTGGGGGAAATTTTCTATCAGCGCAGGCATATCAATTATGAGAATGTCAGCCCTGCTGGATGCCAGATCCAAACTGTTGCTAGATAGGCTGTTTATGAGATGGCTGGAGCACAACAGTAGAAAAGTATAAAAATAAATTGAATACTTAACAGAGAAAAAGTAATGATTGAATTATATACTTGAACGCAAATCCCAACTCACTCTACCAAAATCCTTCCCTCATTACCTCAGTGTGAGTTTGGAGGTTTTTTGTTCTTGTTTGTTTTGCAATTGAATCGCTCTCTTCTGTACACACACTCTCTCTCCAGGACACTCTCTAGGCTTAAGACAAGACTCTTAACACAGAAACACTAGATACTAGAACCGAGTTGCTTGAGAGACAAAAAAGCTGTTTGAGGGCCTTTCCACTTACTGGCCTATATTCATATCCACGTTGTGACAAAACTATCTCAGAAAACAGATTTGTTCATGCTATCAGTATTTTTACCCAAATGTACTCAGACATCCAAAAAATGTCACCTCTGACATCTCTGAATCTTTCACAAACTCCTCTGAATCTATAAATTTTGCAGAGGTCCTTGAAGATGAAAAAATGAAGGCTTTTATTAACACATGCAGACTTCTCTCTAGAGCACAGGGACAATACTTCTTCCTATATGTCTTGGCAAAACATAGCTTATACAGCATTATCAATAAATGGTCCAGATGGTCTAATAAAAGTTATAGTCCTGATTATTAGAATACACAGGGTAGCAAACTAGTTATTGACAGAACAAAACCAGAAGGATTTTGTCTGGTTATCTCGGTTGTTTTTTGTTTGAGTTTTTTTAACTTCAAGAAATGCCAAGTCAGTGACCGAAGCAATAAGGGTGTATTGATTCATAAGCATCAATATGGATCTGGGCCAGAAACTATAAACATATATTCCCCCTGGGACAGGACAAAGCATATGGCTCTATAAATTACTCCATATGGTGGGGGGTTTTTGCTGGGGTGTTGGCTTGGAGGGGGGTTTTTTGGTGTTTGGTTTTGCTTTTTTTCTATTATTATTTTTGGTTGCTTGGGTTTTTTTCAGTCAGCAATGTACAGTAAAAGAAGATGAACAGCCTGGCTTCTGGGTACAAATGAACTGAAAAAAGAATATCTGCATGATGAGGGGTTAAAGGAAAGAGTTAAAGGTTAAGGATTGATACCTCTCTCCTGTTTCTCTAGCAGAAGTAAAGGTAAACTTTTTCTTCTTAGCTTGGGTAAGTCTGTTTCACTCCCAACTCAAGTCCCCATAATTCCCCTTATCTTGGCTATTGTGCTATGACTCCTCCTCCACTTTGCAGTAATCTAAAACTACAAGCTACGTATTGCTATACTGCAGCTGATGTATTGTATCACCTGTATTGATTCACACTCTAGGACCTTTACAGACATTTTTAACATGCAATATTAATGTTAAACGTTCAATTAAGTAAGAAAAATTTTACACGTAACGGCCTTCATGATTATTTCATAGACAAAGTTCTAATCCTGATTTTACCACAAATACACATATATTTTAACTTCAAATTAAAAAAAAAAAAGTATTCCATAGGCTTCTACTTAGTAATCATTTATTATTAACAAGATTTACATGTTTCACTGAAAAGCTTCTGCTCACTGTAGCAGGGCTGCAAATAGGAAAACTAGTTTTAACATCACTTTCTCCTTTTTTTGTTAATACTAAGAAAACCACAATAGGTTTGCCTAGTTATATTTGTTTCTAGCTTAAATATACATCTGCTTTGGGTTAAGGTCCCTTCCAACCTAAACCACTCCATGAGTCTAATAAAAAATTATTTCAGAAGATAAACGAGGCTATAGTCAAAATAGGTAACAATTTAAGACTTCTGTTACATTGAACTAGTCTGGATCAAAGGAAAAAATTAGCACCTTCTAAATACTTTCATGTCTGAGTCAAAAGGAGCAAAAAAGGTTATCTCACGAGTAGAAGTTCATCAATTTGTAATTAGAAGCATTAGTCATTGCCTCCTTGCTCAATATTCTCTTAAAATTGATAACACATACTATACCAGCACATACACCAAGTCACACGTACAAACCCACAGACCCACCAAAATACACACAGCCAATTAACGTGAACAAAAATACGCAAATATCATTCAGGAACTTTTTTTTTTAATTAGTCATGCTTCATTTCTTTCTTAGTTGACACCAATAAAAAAACACCAACTAATTGTGATCTAACATCAGCAGAATCTGTTACATTACTTTGGTTTGATCAGTTGAGTGGGGTTTGGATTTAGTTGTTCAAAATGCAAAGGAAAATATTTAAGAATATATATTAAAAGAAAGAAGACTCTAATATGATCGATGCAATGACGAAAAATTTTCTTGCCTACTTAAAACCAATTTTACTACATAATATCAAGACTTTTCATAGTTTTTAGCCGTCTTCCACTTAGCCCTCTACTTCATATCCTTCCCTTCCCCAGGTAAAAACAGGTAATCAGAACTGGACACTTTTGTGATGAATCTGGTCTTTAGTTGGATTGTTGGAATAGGTGAAAGCACTCATTCTTGGAGAGCATGCCATCATGCCCACACAAGGACACGCTCTCCTGCAGCACCAGCGGACACCGGGAAGCGCTGCCGAGGGTCGGTGCCGCCCGCGGTTACCGCTCACACCTCCCAGCCCACACAGCAGCACTTGGGGCAGAGGCATTTGATGCTCAGCTATCACAAGGCTGACACTTGGGAAGCAGAACAACAAACTAAAACCTGCCTACACAAGTAATACAATCTTTTGTGCAAGAGGGATGAGAAAAACCAGGACTCTGTAGCATTATTAACAGGAATGGGAACAGTAGCCTTGGGATCCAGAAACATACTATTAATCAAGGCAGACTACTTTCTCTAACCTCTTAGGACAGGTTGTTCTCATCTGAGCTGCCTAATTTTGTATGTGCTAATTTCACTTAACTTTTCTAAAAATGGAAAACAGAGTGATCTGTAGGCAAAACAAGTTTAAAGACATGCTATTGTGTTTCACTTAAAGTTTAGTTTTCTGTATGTGGGAAGTTGGATTCAGACCAAATAAAAGTAGTCATTTGCTAATTTATCATAGGTCACATAACTGTAGAAGATAAATAACAGTACAATTTAGACTTTTTTTGTATAAATAAAAATGCAACAGAGCAAAACATAAATTATAAAGACACTGAAGCCTGATTTTACTTCTGTGTCACTGAATATGTATGTATACATGCTCATCCTTACCTAGGAATAAAAACTACTACAAATATTTCCCTGATGTGCACAAAAATCCAAATTATAACATCACATTGTAAAGGAAAACATACTACTGAAAATATAACATAAACAGATATAAAACTGGTTATTTCCTCATATACACTCAGAAAAGGAAAAGCAAAAATATAAAAATACATAAGAAAAGAGTTGTATTTCAAAAAAGAAATGTTTTACTTTTGCTACTCTGTAGCAAACTCCTTGAAACTAACAAGAGTTCACTCAGAGAATCAGACCTGGATGCTATCAGACAAGTAATAAACATAGAATTGTCCACATATTATAGCATTCCCCCTCCAACTGAAATTACTGTACTAATCCTGTGAATAAACACAACCTACATTGACCTCATTACTATTAACTGAATATCAAAAATCTCTCATTTGCATTCAGTTGCTTCTCTCAAAACACCGATTCTGTAAAATTGGAACTTCTTTTTACACACAGCAATTACTGCTACAATCTGTGAGTTCTACTCCACTCTACCACCAAGGAACATTTTACCTTCACCAGAAAGGTAAAAAGCTAAGGGACAAAGTGCCTTCCTTAAAAGTGAAGTAGAATTTTAGAACTTAAGATGACAACCTGACAAACTCAACTCATTTACACACTTGGGATTGATTAGTTACATGGCCTCAAAGTGAAAAGTTTTCATACTGTGATCATTATGTATTTGAAATCGGATTACCTGTTTTAAGCTATAGCACTAATAAAAGGAATTGCCTTCCTCTGTCACATGGTGTATGTAAGCAGAATCTTTTGCCTTGCTAAATAAACCATGTACAGACTTCAACTCAATTCTGAGAAATCTTTGGTGAGTCCTTCAGGTCATTTTCCAAAATTACCTCACGTTACTTGGTGTATACATAAAACGCCTCACTTATGGTCTGGATCCTTTGGCAATTTCCTATTCTAATTAGTTTCCATTGGGCTAGAAAAGATAGTACTTCTCAGGATGGTAAATTTAGCCCATGTCCTCATTTTTCTCCCTCTCACTAAATGGAAAGGGTCATCATAAAATCCAAACGACTTCCTAAGCAAGTTTTGGTAGTGCTTTTTACAGACTGCTCTCATATAAGATCTCTTGCAACGAAGTTGCCATTTAGAAGGCACATTGTCAATTTAATTATTTGATTAACTCCTTGTGTCTGCCACCAGCAACTCAATCTTGGAATGCAATAAAATAAGAGCAGATGGACAGCTCTCAAATACAGCAGAAGTGCACAAACCAGGAAGGTAGCTTTATCCACATGCCCCAGTCTTCTAAGCCCAGGAAAATATTGTTCCTGTTATGAGAAGATCCATTTTCACCTGAATAATGTTTTTTAGGATAACTGTATCTGAAATATTCTCAGTCAAGAAAGGAACTGCTACTTCAGCTGATGTTTAAGAAACTCCTGCATACTGCAGTTGAAATCAGTCTGGATTCCTGTTCGCCATACCAAGGACTACACTTGGTTCTTTTTCTATCCAAAAAACTGATATTGCAGTCTGTACAGAAAATAAAGTCAGCCTTATGAACAACAGAAAGAAAACTTCACATTCCAAACACACTTTTATTTTTGCATATAGAGGTTTAGGAAGCAGAAGCTAATAATTCAGAATTAAATACAGAGTACTGCAATACTTCATAGACTCATTGTATGCATGAAAGCAACATCTCAAATTAAGACTAACCCACTGGCTGAGAACTATACAAAAGTAGTTTGGGTTTCATTCTTTTTTGTAGCCAAGAAAGTAAGACGTGAACATTAGACTAAAGATGATCAGGAACAGGCTGCTATGATTCCTGAATAGTCAGATCTCAACTTATGCCTCAGCTTTGCTAAAATTGAGCATTCAACAAGCTAAACTATCACTGTTAACCAGTACTGCAGGCAGTTAAGCACGATAATCACTGGATTGCAAGCACAAAGGTGGTATGCCCAGTCCTTAATACAATGCCAAGGAAACAATTCACCACACAACACAAAAATTTCCTGGAGCATTTTTGAAGTGTTACTCTAGAGTTCAAGTGGCAGCAAAAAGTTCTTGAACAGCCACATGGTTAAAAGCAACAAATAAAAAGCTACATGGAAATTTTCCAACAGTCTTTTGATAGCAATTCATTAATTATTTAGCAGCAACACTTTTGAAATGTATGTCTCTAAAACAGAGAAGGCTGTTCCTGGAAGCTCTGCTACTGAGTACTTGCACATTTCTTAAATCAACATACCATGGGATACATGCTCAATGAACACCAAATTACGTATGTCTTTAAATTCTTATTGTGCCAGTTAGGAGTCTTTACAATTTTTTTTAACTATATTCAAACATTATTTTTACCTTTCCTGATTTTTTGAGCTTCAGGTTCTTTGGATGACTTTTTGTTTATTTGGGGGTTAGGGGGTTGTTTCTGTTTGGGGTTTTTTGCTTCTGATTAACTTAAGAATACAACGTATCTGTATCAGATTGCACTCACATGTTAAGATTTGGTTCACTGAACTCAAATAGTACTCATTCAATACTTAAATTAATGAATGAAAGGATTCTCTTTGGCTTTTTGTTGTTGTTTTTGTTATTTTCCTCCTCCTTTGCAGCTAGCATCGCTGTTCCACTTAATAACAGTGACTCTGTTGTAAGTCAAATGATATATAAAAAACATTGAGGAGCCATGACAATTAACTTTTTTTTAGACACCAAACAACTTGTTTGAATTTCACTCTAAAATGACACAAGAGACTTCCAGAGCATACAGAATTCCCTCCCAGATGAGTTTTATCTTCTGGCGTTTTCAAAACACACTTCTGAATTATAATTCATATCTGTATTTGTTAACCATAAAGTCAACAACATACGGCTCAGAGATCATAAAAATCAAGGAGCATTAATCCTTCAGCCTTTTTTATTCCTTTTTTCTATACATATACTGGAAAGAGAAATTATATTGTTTTGGAACCTAGTAAATAAACAGAACAGTGATAGTGATTCTACTTAATTTTCCCCCTAATGAGCAATTCAGTGACTGACTGAGTAACAAACATACAAACTCCAAGCCAAGTGCACCTATTCCTGAAAGTTCCCTCTTCCATAATTAGCTGTATCTTGAATTCTTTCTGAATATACTTCCAAATCAAGGAATACTTCTGTAGTAAAATATGTATGCATAAAATTGTTGTTACCGTTTTCAATTGTCCCAACAACTGTGACAAATTACTGCATCATACAATGTAGTTATAGTTGTTAAACCATCACTTGACTAAGTGCTTAAAAATCTACCAGAACAATTCTAATCTCCCTTAACAAAGTATGATCAGAATTATTTCAACAGGAACATAAGCTAGAGGTTACAGGAAGCTTCACTTGAAAAATTGTGAAAGGGAAGTATAGCACAGTGAAGGGCAAGTACAGTATAGTGATGTGATAATGCATTTATAAATACTCATCTACCAGGAAAAAAAATTATTTAGTTTTACACAAAGAAATTACAAAGTCCTTCCTGTAGGATGAGCAAAAAACCCAAGATGAGAACAACTGGATTTTACTGATGAAGCAATACCATGTTTTCCATCCATTTCTACTTTCCTTAGATAACAGATTTCCTATGATAACTGAATGCAGACATGTAGAAAAGGTCAGGGAGAAGCAATTTCCTACTCGGTCTCATTGCAACCCTTAAGGATTTGGTTTGTGTAGTAAAGAAAATTTTGATCTGAAAGTCTCAAGCAATTGTATATCACTGATAAAGTTTCTGCATTCCTTTAACCTGAACAATGGAAAACCAAAACTTTCTCCTCTCACACATGGAAATGCAAGTGTCTATGAAACACTGATAAAATACAGTTTTCTGACAAGTCCCTTATATTCAGAAAGTTTAAATTTTGTTTTCAAAAATGTTATCACTTATCTTCAACCTGAACTTCATCTTGGATAATTTCTGGATTTGTATCAACCTTTACAACTAGAACATTAGTCATAAAAATTAAAAGGTTTTGGTCACCACACTAGATTCAGATGGAAAAGCTGCAGTTTGCTGCCCTGGATCTGTTTGGGTTCGGTAAGACACTGAACAAGCTTATGGAAGAAATCAGCCATGAGTTGTTTACTACACAGCAGCTATACAGGTCTCAAAAATCATTGATGTTGCAAACAGCTGAAGGTCTGGAAAGGAAAAGGAGGGATTATCGTATATGCCAGCCTTGCTGATATATTCTTCTATAGGCACTCATTCTTGGCTACCATTTGCAAAAGAATATTTGGCTATATTTATCTTTGATACAAAGCCATTTATTATGATCTTAATCCGTAAAAGGGAATTATTTACTTAGATTATTGACAAAAACGTCTGGCCTTGGTTTAACTACTCAAAAGGAAAAAGCAGGGCAAACAAGCCCTCGTAAAGAAAGCAAACGCTTTGAATCAGTACAGCTGAAATTATTACAGCCACTTGTCACAACACAAAAAATGCAAGTTTTGTGTCAGAAACTGCATCCTCCTTGTATGATCAAGCTTACAGGTAGAAGAAAAAGACCTAAAGAAAAGAAGAGAAATAAAAAAAAATCAGAAGAAAGTTGGTGACTTCAAGCCTAGGAACAAAATCTAGTCTGTACACATTTGTGTTTTGATTGTTGTAACATTTGCTTTGCTGTAACATCTTGGGAAAAAAAAGATAGAGAATGGAAACACCTATACCTGATCCCTTTAACAAGTCACATGATAAGAGCATTAAATCTGGTGCTCCTTTTTTTTTTCATTTGCTTCACATGTTCCTTTTTTAAATTTCCTTTAGACAAACATCAGGGGAAACATTCTATAACTCTGTTTTTTAAAGGCTGAAATAGAAAGTGTAATTCTGTAATTGAGGGACAGCTGGCTGTTACCATGATATGCCAAATGAAGATCCTTTCCACTGGAATTTGTGGCTGTCACTGATTATAGGTTAAACTCCCAGAATTAAAACCCCATTCATAAGGATTTGAAAGGCAGAGCTTAAGACCTGCCTTCCATATGTGCCTGTTCTCACAGAACAGTGGATGCTACTTTCTAACTGCCCACAAGAGCAAACAAACAGCACAAAAACATGGCTACAGGGAACATCTCTAAACTATAAATAAATGTTATTAACTGAGATCCAGTGCATGCTGTGCACCTTATTACAGTCTAGCAAAATGACTGCGCCTGGAAAAATGCCGAAAGGCTCCCTTACTTAATATATAACATTTGAGTAATACAGTGATTTCTTAGGCAATTTTTATGCCACAGACCATAACTTAAAGATGCCACTTCTATAAATGGTTCTGCAACTTAAAAAAAAAAGGCATTTTCTTTACCCATCATGGCAATTTTCTGTTGATTTAGTTTTATCAGGAGATATAGAAATCATAATGGACTCAAATTGGGGTTTTTAACATATGTTGATACTTTATAAAATCTAACATTACATAAGAAGACCATATTTGTATTTCACAGTGTAAATGACCACAAAGTGTGCTCTCACTTCTGAAAGGCACTAAAATCCAATCCTGACCTACATGTGCTGCTCATGAGCTTTGGTCTTAAACATACAACTAAATTTCTGAATGGTTCTCTCTAATCTGTACATCCACCAATAAAGATCTATATTGGAGCACAAAGCTCCAACTTTTTAACTCCTGATTTTAACAGGAGTTAACCCGTTTTAGTCTGCAATACAGAACCATGTTCACCATTCACCACAGATGCTCCATGCACCATACTGCCCACCAAAGTTACAAGGCTGAGTTGCTGCTGCAGGCTAGAATAACACTTTTTCAAGAAAATGACTTTTGTTTACTGCCTTTGCTGCTCAGTGAGTTAAAAGCCATCAAGTTTGGAGCTGAAAATGCAATAGAATCAGTAGATAAACTGTGGATCCGTGCAGCTAATTGCTTTGCTTTTGGCTATGGCATATGTATTACTTGATTGCCAATTTCACGCTCTGATACTGCTTCTTTATAGCAGCAGATGAAACTGAAGCTCAAGTACCCTGCTCAAAGAGGCTGATAAATATGTATTCCGCCCCTTTGCAATGTTTGACACACTCCTCACCCATTGTTACGCTTCCCTTTGATGAAGTGCAAAACAGGTCCCTATTTTAGCTCTCATTCTTACCACTGTCAAACCCAATTTATATATGCTCTTGGCTTAAACCAGTACGTCAAAAGGAATTTTAATTTCCCTGTTTACAGGAACCCTCTTACAATTTGTTGTGCCTGTAGAGAACTCAGGTTTGAGGTGGGGGTTGACACTGCCGTGCAATTCTAAAGAAAACGCAGGAGAAGAACAGCAGCACCTTTCTCTGCAGATGGAGAAACAAGCACTGAAGAAATCATGCTGCTCCATGTGCATCACTGAAGTTGCCAATTAAGGCTGACATTCAGACTCCTTCTAGGAGCAGCAAGTACTGCTACAGTAGCTAATTTAGACCTTCCTGGCTCTAAGGACTGCCCGAGATGAAGATACAGCTCTATAGGACAGCCTAAGAGAGTGCCTAAGAAAAGTACAGCTTTGGCTGGTCCCTGTGTTATTAGAACACAGGGAAGTGAAAGCAAAGTTCCTAATGTTACCTTTAAAGGAAGTCAAAAGAGACAAAATGTATTGAAATCTATCAAATTCATGATAATTACAGAATAGTGGATCAGACAAAAACAATAAAAAATGAATGCTTGTGAAACCAAGAAAAAATTTAACAAAACCAAAAAGCAAGGAGATAAAACCTACTGGCTTAATTCAAATATATTTTTATCTTCACTGAAATATCTCCACAATATTTTTATTTCTATATTGTAATATGATTCTACATTCTTACATCACCTATATACAAGAAATACGTATAAAATTTTTGCTGTCAAAGAATCCATAACTTCTGCATTCCAGTATTTAAAAAATGTAAATGTTCCCCCTTCTTTTTTCCCTTGGAATTTTTCCAGATTGTTTTATTCTTAAGGAGGACAGCTTTCTGCATAATTAAGGAGCATATCTAATAGCTAGAGTAAACAGAAGATGCAAAATGAGAAACAAAAATTGGGAGAACTGAGGCACTCCAGTCATGTCAAGAACGAGAGGGCTTGGAACAAGTCTTTGCAATGCTTACATACGAAATCTAAGAAGTGGAAAAAAAAAAAGCAACCTACTAGTGTATGCAAACTTGCAGGTTCATACTAATTTGTGAATTTAGCAAGCATATATATACATATGTATATACACATACACACACATGCAGTCATATATATAGAAACAAACACACACAACAGGCACACAGTTTTAGATCCTGGGCAACAAAAATCTGGTTTCCTATAGAACACATCATCATCATCGCCTAGCAACCAGAACTATTTTTAGGTCAAACTGTAATAATTCAACATTTCAGCTGTCTTTATGGAGATTTGGGGGTGGGGGAGATCACTTAAATCCCATCTCTTCCCATTTGTCCCCCCAGTACTCGGACATTTGAACTTTCCAAACTCAAAAATCACTCCTTCACACAAGTCAAGTTAGGAGAATTTAAAGCACAAGTTGGAGGAAAATTCTGAGTGACAGAAAAGGACACTTTAGCAAACGCTCTTTTCATTCCATAGATTAATATGGTTACTGTAATTTTTATTTCTTATTTTCAGAACTCTGTATAGGTTCTGATGCACTCATGCAGCTGATATTCCTAATAATGCACAGCACAACTGGTTCTTATTTTAAGGGGTAATAACAGTACAGTCTTTGACATAAAAAAGCACTTCACTGCACATTATAAACTGCTATATTGCATTTTAATTACAAAATTCACCAGCAGAAATGAATGAATACTATTATCCTGGGATTCTGTACATGAAGTTAACCGAAACTGAAATTCCCCTTCAAGAATTGTAACACAGACATGATGGAGGAGGAGATGGGAGTTCAAAGCAAAAAACAGGTATACTGCTTTCCCAAATTCAAAGCCTGCTTCTGTCTACAAATAAATAAAAGCTGGATATACTGTATGAAAACACCATCCTTGCATAGACATAAGGAAGATAAAGAAAGATGAGGTATTAAAAGACTTGGCCTTGCACATTCAAACTGGCTGGGTTATCACGAAGATAATACTCCTCTTCTTGTACATGAGACTTTTATACCTTTTTTATCATGTTACATGGTTGACTTTCTGAAAAATCAGAACCAACTTTAATTGAAAGACAAAATTCTGATGCATCCACATAGCACCAGAAGGCAAAACTATGTCCCTATGGCAATTCTCTGATGAAAAATAACAAGAGCTCTTAACATTACATAATCTGAAAATGCACAAGATTGAAATCTGAGAGAAAGATGAACCAAAATACAGTCTTCACCTACAATTTTGCACAAATAATACAGGAAATGAAGAAACCTATGGAAATGCGCACCCAAACTCCTGGCAAGTTTACTGCTTCCCACCAAATAACATGCTTTAATCACAGTGTGTAACTGCCTTCTGTACTGTCCTCAGGTAAGGATATGAAAACTAACTAAATAAAAAGTCAGTAAATAAAAACTAACTACATTATAACTGGTTTAGGAAGAAGAAAACAGGAACACAAGGGAGTTCAGACATTTCCCAAAGACACTGACTTTAGGGCAACAGTCAATTCCAGTGCTGGCTTCCAAGAGGGGAAACTACCTAAACTGCAATAAGATGTGCTACATTTCAAAAACGGGAGCGCTTAACAGATTGCACAGAACAGAATAAAGAGATATTGACTTAATTCTTTGCTTTCTTTTCAATATGCTTGGGGATAAATCAAAAGGCAACTGCAGTGGTTTCTGAGCTATTTAATGCACCAAGAAACCATTAGGAAGAAGCTAACCAACTCCAAATCTTTGCTTATTTAAATACTATGGAAGTCTGTAAAGCTGCTTTTCTTTGTAGAGGTTTTCCCAGAAATACATTTAGGTAAGGTAGCTTTTCTCAGCTGTTCTTTTTGGAATTCTAATTCTTTCTATGGTGTTTCCAGGAAAGTGCTGTTTGATGGAAAACACAGCTGAAGCCTAAGAACCACCTTCAGTCACGTTTCAGAAAATAAATTATAATTTCTTAGAAAAAGTCTATGAACCTACATAAAAGCAAAAAAACAACAGTACAGTATGATCATTTAGAAATTCCTTTCTGTCATCCAGTAGGGTGGGTCGGTGCTAGCCTCAAAGCTTTTAACTAAATATGAACACAGCATTCTCTAAAATTAGTAGATGGTTTAAAATAATGTATTCCTGATGCTTATAAAAATCACCCATTAAAACTGAGCAGAGAAATACAATTTAAAGAGTACAACAAGAAGCCAAAGACGACATAGACAAACAAATTCCAAGTAGAATTTCAGCTGGCATAGGCAAGACAAATGTCCCATGCTACACAGCAGGCAGTATTTGATTTTCTTTCCCAAACTGAAAACTATCAAACATAATGTGAACCAACTGTGTTTGGGATCTCCAAGCTCAATCAGGGCTTTGAAAAATGACACAATTTAAAGTTATAATTGTACATAATACCTGTCCTTCACGAACTTAAGACTTTTAAAAACACAAAATACATAAAGAAGCAACAGCCTCAGAAAGCATAAATCCCTTCAAGGAAGAAAAATATCACAACTGACAAGTAATTCATATCCCAAATTCTCCTTTCACTAGCATGTTACTTCCTCCAGCTGTTGCTTTTCTATACTCTTTATTAGCAAAGTTATCATAGAAAGCTGGAACTTTTTATTAATTAGTGCACTGTTACACTACTTGCTTCTCTCTTTTTTATGTCAAAGAGTTCAGGTTTTTAAAAGGTGCCACTTAGAGAATGCATATACATGTGTACTGAAAACATTTGAAATTTCATTTCCCAGACAGAGGCATAGGAGTCTAATGATATTACCAAGTTGTTTTCCTGGCTCAGATGCTATGTGGTTATGGAGTACCTCCTAACACAAAGGTTCACTTCAGCATCTCTGGGAATCATACTTGCAAATTATTATCTCTTATATTAGCTCTGTTCTTCCAACAGT
>WAAE01024421.1:0-26752 GCA_013400495.1 Nicator chloris
TAATACTTATACTCATAACATCCTTGTCTTCTTGTCACAGACCCTGTGGGAGCAAAGCAAGTACAGACAGGAAGGGGCTTGGGAGAGCCCCAGATCAGATTTTATGAGCCCCCCCCTAAAAAGCACTCCGGAATTTGCTCAATTATAAAGCATGTGATCAAAGAATCGTAGAATCCTGGAATTGTTTGGGTTGGAAAGGACTTTAAAGATCCACGGGCAGGGATGGCACTCACTAGGTCAGGTTGCTGAGGGCCCTATCCACCCTGCCTTGAACACATCCGGAGGGGAAATGGTACAGCTGATTTTGAACATGCATACAGGGATTATAATCCAAGGTAGGACTCCATATCTGATAAAATCCCCCTGCTGTTCCTCTCACCAAGCTTTGGGCCACATTTGGAGTCTGTAAGAGAGATGGTTTTCATACAAACCTGGACAGAAGATGTGCTCCAGGAACGTAACTTGTCACGGCACGCTTCAATATTACTGCGATTTGCAAGGTGCACGGTGTTATGAATAAAATGGGCAGGAAAGGCTTCTCCCTTAAATGCCTTTATTCAGTGATCAGCTCGGGGGGACACAGACGAGGAGGTGATATTGCAACTCTGTCACTTGATCAGGGCAGAGCTGGGTCTACCTTGTTCTCGGGGGAGGGGCAGGGGCAGGCCCTGTGTAGACGACCTTTTGGCTCGGCAACTCGGGTCTACCCCCCTCAGATTCTCTTTTTAGGTTATGGGGACGGGGTAAAAGCTTCAAATTAGGTCTGGAGGTACCTCTACTTCTTCTTTGGCTTGTGGTGCTATTTATGTCTTTTGACTGTATGTTGGCTCTTTATTTGAAAGGGGGTTTTTTTGAAAAGTGTCCAAGGTGTCCTTGTTTGCATGGGCAAGTACCCATGGGAATGGGATGCTGGGATGTATTGCTCAATCCTTTCACGTATCTTGCCTCGGCGATTCGTCTCTGTCCGCTCTCCAGCGTCTCCTCTCTGTATTGGAGCGTCCACTCGGGGTAGCTGGATGATCTACAGGCTACTAAGCGGGCTGGAGTCGGCCTCACGCCGGGAATTGGGGGCCGGTGGGTGGGTGACGGCGGCAGCCCGGGCCGGGGGAAGCAGGGTGTGCGGGACGCTGGGCTGGCTGAGGCCAGTCCGGGCTGAAGACCGGGGCAGCTCCAACATCCCTCCGCACAAACTTGCAGGATGCTGGGCTAGCTGAGGCCAGCCTGCGCTGGGGGCCCGGGGCCGAGAGGGGCAGGGGCAGCCCAGGCCCACTCAGGCAGGGGTCTGGGTCCAAGAAGGGGGGGGCTACCCCCGCTCCGGGAGCTGCTTTGGGAGCGATGGTGGCGGTGGCGACAGCCCAGGCCGAGGGAGGTGCGGGCCCGCTCCAATGTCCCTCCGCACACACTTGCGGGACGCTGGGCTAGCTGAGACCAGCCTGCGCTGGGGGCCCGGGGCCGAGAGGGGCAGGGGCAGCCCAGGCCCACTCAGGCAGGGGTCTGGGTCCAAGAAGGGGGGGGCTACCCCCGCTCCGGGAGCTGCTTTGGGAGCGATGGTGGCGGTGGCGACAGCCCAGGCCGAGGGAGGTGCGGGCCCGCTCCAATGTCCCTCCGCACACACTTGCGGGACGCTGGGCTAGCTGAGACCAGCCTGCGCTGGGGGCCCGGGGCCGAGAGGGGCAGGGGCAGCCCAGGCCCACTCAGGCAGGGGTCTGGGTCCAAGAAGGGGGGGGCTACCCCCGCTCCGGGAGCTGCTTTGGGAGCGATGGTGGCGGTGGCGACAGCCCAGGCCGAGGGAGGTGCGGGCCCGCTCCAATGTCCCTCCGCACACACTTGCGGGACGCTGGGCTAGCTGAGACCAGCCTGCGCTGGGGGCCCGGGGCCGAGAGGGGCAGGGGCAGCCCAGGCCCACTCAGGCAGGGGTCTGGGTCCAAGAAGGGGGGGGCTACCCCCGCTCCGGGAGCTGCTTTGGGAGCGATGGTGGCGGTGGCGACAGCCCAGGCCGAGGGAGGTGCGGGCCCGCTCCAATGTCCCTCCGCACACACTTGCGGGACGCTGGGCTAGCTGAGACCAGCCTGCGCTGGGGGCCCGGGGCCGAGAGGGGCAGGGGCAGCCCAGGCCCACTCAGGCAGGGGTCTGGGTCCAAGAAGGGGGGGGCTACCCCCGCTCCGGGAGCTGCTTTGGGAGCGATGGTGGCGGTGGCGACAGCCCAGGCCGAGGGAGGTGCGGGCCCGCTCCAATGTCCCTCCGCACACACTTGCGGGACGCTGGGCTAGCTGAGACCAGCCTGCGCTGGGGGCCCGGGGCCGAGAGGGGCAGGGGCAGCCCAGGCCCACTCAGGCAGGGGTCTGGGTCCAAGAAGGGGGGGGCTACCCCCGCTCCGGGAGCTGCTTTGGGAGCGATGGTGGCGGTGGCGACAGCCCAGGCCGAGGGAGGTGCGGGCCCGCTCCAATGTCCCTCCGCACACACTTGCGGGACGCTGGGCTAGCTGAGACCAGCCTGCGCTGGGGGCCCGGGGCCGAGAGGGGCAGGGGCAGCCCAGGCCCACTCAGGCAGGGGTCTGGGTCCAAGAAGGGGGGGGCTACCCCCGCTCCGGGAGCTGCTTTGGGAGCGATGGTGGCGGTGGCGACAGCCCAGGCCGAGGGAGGTGCGGGCCCGCTCCAATGTCCCTCCGCACACACTTGCGGGACGCTGGGCTAGCTGAGACCAGCCTGCGCTGGGGGCCCGGGGCCGAGNTCTCCAAGAGTCTTTTATTAACTTGAAGGGCAGAGCAGAAGCTAGGACCAAAAACCTCTCAAGGTAAAGTTCCTGAAAATCTCCCCCAGCAGGGCAAAACAGTGGCTTTTAAGGGGCCACTTAGGGGGTGGGAATTTAGGGCAGGGATCCAATGAAGAGAGGGGTGCCAGGCGGGGATTACAATACTGAAACCAATAAGAGGACACACAGGGAGGGGGGCAACCCAAACAACTAATAAGGTATTGAAGTTTGGAAGATTGATAAGGAACAGTCTGGAAGAAAAGGCAGGGTTAGGGAAAGATTGACAGCTATGCAAATGAATACAGGCAGCACTCACAGTACAGGGAACGGGGTGCGGCGCGGCACGGCTGTGCACAATCCAGGGCCGAATTATCAACATAGGAGACAACAGAAGAAGTCATTTAACATAATAGTACATCACAACAGTAGCTCATAGAGACTAAGGGGGCATCATTCTGTCAAGGACTTGAAGTCCTCAGAGCCAACTGCTTCACACCACAGGACCAAAATCTTGTTTGTATCTCCTTTTCTTCTTCTGTTAGGCTGAGTTTTTCATTCACTCAGTGGTTAAACTTGAAAACAGAACTTTAGAAACATGAGATAATTTCATCCTTGGAGATATTAAAAACTTGAACAGATTCAGCCATGGGCAACCTGCTCTTCCTGGCCTGGCTCTGAGCAGAGGGAACTGACCAAAGTTCTCCACAGGTCCTCTCCAGTCTGAATTATTCAGTGCTTCCCTTGCTTGTGTCACATATTAAATACATTATGTCTGAAAAGGCCTGTAGTGAGTGTCTTAATGATGTCTCGCCAAACTTCCTATCACACACAAGATACACCTGCAGGATTTCTTCCTCTTCATTTCACCCTTGGTGTGCTTATGTGAGTGTTGAAAATCACTTCAGACTGTTTAACTAATTCTAATTGAACTATTCTCATTTTCTCACCAATCTCACTCACTCCATAAACTGGCCATCCCTGAAGTTTTGCTTTCAGACCCAGTCTCAGGTTTGAGAGGGATTTCCAGAGCAGGAACAAATAACTAATAATGCCATAATATTTACTCTTGCATTGCTGGCACTTGAACTTTAGAAGTGTATTCAGACTCCTCCTTATTCAGAATAGTCTTAATATTTCCAATAAACACCAAAATGTTTCTCTAAATTCAGTGAAACACTGGAGAATGAGGAACAGATTATTTATTTTGCACAGTCATTTTTTTCCACATTTCTTAATAAAAAAGGAATTATGTTTGCAATTAATCTTTCATTTACAAATACCAAGAGGGAAATTCTCTTCTTATCTTGCTTGTTTTGCTTCTGGTATGGTTAACTTGTGTCCTGGTTTAGGGCAAATTTGGGAGGAAACCTCCGAATGGGATCCTCTGGAAGCAAGCCCAAAATAGCCTCTCCCCCTCGGTTGGTCCGGGAATAAACTTCCCCTGAGAAAAGTGAAAAAACTATTTATTTAACAAACAAAAGCCCACAAGCAGCAACAATTGAATAATATGAAACAATAAAACCTCTCGCCTCTCCAAAAGGGATGGCCAGAATGAAAGTGTCCTTGCCGTGGGTATATCTCAGCTCTCTCTCTCAGTCTCTCTCGGGGGGGCAGGCCTCTCTTCACTGCGACGCAGGTGTGAGCTCCCAGTGTCTCTCTGGTCTTTTCAGTCCAGGACAGATTTAAAGAGTCCCAAGAAAAAGGCAAAGGATCTGTCCAGGTACCTTCTCTGCTTCAGCTAGTCAAAAACTAATTAAAAAGGAAAAAATGAAAAAACTCTCTCCCTCTGTTGGCACACATGTGCCTCATCCTCTTGCTGCATGCTCTGATGGCTTCAGCAGATGTGCAATCCTCCATGCAGAACCCGTCTGCATTGCTTTGGCACTGCCAGGGGACTGGGCATGGCTTTGTAGTTAAAATCCAACAGTAACAGGTTAGAAAACACCACATAGTCCCTGGAAACTCTGCTTTTCCTTTGCCAAATTGACTGCAACTGAATCCCCTCAGACGTCCAAGATGAGGACTGTGTTTTTGCGAAAGAGCTGTATTCAGATTGGATGTGACAAGATGTGATCTTTGTTGTGCTGGACCACATTCCCATCTGGCAGGTGTCAGCATGCCAGAATTGCTGGGACCATTCTAGTATCTATCGATCTGTACATATGGGTCATCATGCTTGAAATACTGCAGATGAATAAAGCAAAAATCAAAATTCTTTTGCTCAACAGCTGCATGCTCTGCTGATTTCCTAAAAGGAACAGAGGGGTGGAGGAGTCTGTCTTCACATGGTCACTCAGCCTGGTAGTGTGGCTGTCTACAATTCCACTATCTCCCTCCAGCTTTTGAACCCATCAGCTCAAGGCCTCGGGACACAAAGGATGAGCAGTTAAGTTGGGCATCACTCATCTTCCCTGCTCCTGGGGTGTCAGATCACGGCTGCTGCCAGCACAAGGTACACGACTCCAGACAGTGACAGATTTAGAGGCCTGTCCCTCTATATCATTAGGATCAAAGAGGCCCCAACCCTCAGCATCCAACACCCCAATGAAAACAGGGAGGTTGGACTCAGGTCAGTTCAGGGGAGAAGTGAAACCTCACTGCAGTCTGCATCAATCCAGCCAGGGGCAAAGAGGGACTGGATGACAGCTGACAACAGGTGTAAAACCACAGGTAAATGGGCAAGAAAAGGCAGGGAGGAAAGAGGAAGGTCTCAGCACTGAAAAGCAAATGAGCAGTATTTAATTTCAGCCCTGCTGTCTGTACTCAAAATAAAGGCTATCTCACAGAAAACAGTGTTTGATTAGCAAACATAAGCTGCAACCTGGAAAATTATCTCCTGAGAGGCTCCACACCTGGCACTTGTTAAATGCACCAATATTTTGTGCAGGGTGACCTGCTACTCATTGGCCAGAATTTGGCTGGCATAAGTCCCACTGATGGCTACATGTCAGATGAACATGCTATGGGCAGGACTGAGGCAAATCCAGGTAATACAGTAGCTACTGTTGTGCTTTGGACCTCAAATAATCTGATTGATCAAAACAAGACTGACCGCAGACCATCACTACCTTGTGTGCACAGTTCAAGTTCCCAACATGCTTCAGCACTTAGAATCACCAGGGATTTTTGATTACTGTTGAAAAATGTTAAAGGTCACATCTCTACATGCACCTTCCTTGGATGTTCTTAGGAGATTTTTACAAGCAGAAATACATCCTGGTTACACCTACAATTGAAGTCCTATTTAAAGTCCTTTAACTTGAGAGCTGGATCCTGAGCAACGCAGAACTCGACACCAATGTGGTGATATCCTACGTTCTGTTTAATTCTCTTGAAATGGCTGGTTAAATACAGTTTCAGATAGTTTACAGTTACAGGTGATTTCTCATTGGTATACACCATAGAAAAAAATGTAAACAAAGTCAGTTTAAGGTAGCTACTATTAAGTCACTATAACTATTTCACCTAAAACATAAACACACCTTAAGTCTAATTTCTTACTGCGCCACAGGTTTATCTACTTCATACAGGCCCAAAATTGGGGCCCTGGTTTGGGATAGCTCAGATCTCGTTCCAAAAAACCTCATGTCCATTTTCTCTCAGAAATTCTGTTACATACAATATCAGCCCAGTGCAGCTGGTGTCCAAACCCAGTCACAGCCACAGCTTTCTGAGTCAGAGAAAGATTCTGTCAACACCCATTTCTCTTTTGCCTGTTCCAGTCTCTGCTGTCCCTCTTTGATTCAGTGGCTCAGACCTTTCTCCACTTCTGTCCTTTCATGACAGATCGTCAGCCACAGACAGGTGAGAGAAGGAACACATTACAGGGACTAGCATTTGGAAAAAGCCTACCTTCCCTCATCCCGCACTGGACTGGACATTGCAATGGGGTGTGTTGAGAGTTCTAGCAGGGTTCCTGTGGAAGGATTTCATTGTTAGAGAGCATTTGCTCTCTGACTCATAGTACTCAGAGACCACAGTAAGCATAAATCACATCTGCACATGCCCAAAATCCTTCCTAAGAATCAATTCACTCTGCAGCAGTGATCCCTTTTCTGTTCATGCCAGCTGATCTGTGCTGGGGACAGAGCTGGTAATCCTGCATTTTCAGCCTCAGAACCCAGAGGGCAAGTAAGAGGAACATTCATTTATCACCTTCTACAAGACAACGAGCTTTGTGCCCATCTTACAAGTCTGGGGAATCGTCTCCTGCTCTTGAACTCACAAGCTTAACAGTAGTACAGTAAAAGCAAGTAGATTTTAAAAATTCAGTGGTCCAGGCTCTTTCCAGAATCTATCACTCATTCTTTCCCCAGAGAGACAAGAAACTGAGATGAATGTCTCTGCTGGAGTTGTGCCACATGGATTAGTGAAGTGGGACTTTTCCCCTGTGTGCGAGATTGAGTTCAATTCACCCTGGCTCTGTTTCAATGAGCCTTGACCAAAGGCAGCCACCTGGGAAGGAGAAAGGGTAATTAACTGATGCTTTTGGGAACAGTCCTGCGATGAAGGTACAAAAAATGAGCCAAGGGCAAGGAGGTGTGGTGTTTTCATATGTGCATATTTGTGTGTGTGTGTTTTGGCAAGCAAACTTCAAATAAGGGCTTGCCGTGGGGGCTTTGCAGAAGAAGAAAGCCAAGAGCAGCAAATCTAGGAAGCAGCTGTTTGACAATCTGCCTTCTGATAAAGTTTCTTCCAGACCTGTGTCTGGCCCTGGGCTTCCCAATACCCAGGCTCCTCCTCTGTCTAGCTTTGACCTTTAAATATGTCAAAAACACAGTAGGAGCTAGAAAAAATATGTGGTTTCATTTAGCTCCTATAACAATGGATAGGTTGTGCTTTTTAAGGAGGAAAATCCAGGCTTCCTTTAATATCTGATATCTCCCACTTCTGCTCTCTGACCATTGTTACTATGCTCTGTGGGACAGGATAGGAACCAGAGCTGCTCCCCCACCTTCACCCTGCTTGAAACTTTCAAACCTCAAATCTGGTCTGCCTTTGAAGTCAGAGCTTCCCATATTTAGTTTTTTCTTTTTGTTCATGGATGTCTCCCTTGCAATCAGAGGCAGGTGTTTGCCTCTGCACAGCAGGTATCAGGATATACCCCTTCAAGCCAGACTTGGGAAGGGAAAAAATGAGCCTGGTACACCCTGTGGGTCAAAGGGTGCAGCAAAAGCCCTGAGGGGCTGCTGAAGCCCTGACAGGAGCTCTGGTGGGCAGCACTTCTTCCCCTAGAAAGCCAATTTACAGTCCTAGGTCTCCCAAGCATTTTTTTTTTTCTGACAACCACATTCTGTCTCTTCTCCCCATGCTGGCTACTTTTCTTCATAAAAATCAGTGCTAAAAATGAAATGTGGGAATTATTTTAATAGCTTTTAAACAACTGAAAATCACTACACCCCAGAGGAACCCCTGGCAGAGTTTAGCTCCCTTCATCTGTTCTGACCTCCACTGAACACTTAATTCATGAGTTCCCATGGCATGGGGTGATCAGAAGGCAATGTTATTATTATTCTTCATTGCATTTGCACTTTGTCTGAAGCACTTGCAGATGAGATGAAAACGCTTATTCAAATTCAGGCTCTAAAATGCTGTTCACAAATCCATCTGGGCACCAATTAAATTACAACATGAATCCAAGATGTAGCAACTTCTTTTATCTGGAGACAGCTAGAACAATGCCTGGGTGAGGAATTCTGAAAGCACACAGCTTCTGGTTACAACTTGAGGCTTTCATTAGGGAAAGATTTTACTTGGCCCTTTTTTAGTGTTTTTTTCATCTTTTGCTGGAAGTCCTTGAATTATTCTCCTGACTGATACTGACAGCTCTTTTTAAAACATGATTGATGGCCCATTGTCAATAGCCTTCATGCTCCTGTCAGAGAAGTGGGAGACATGAAATAATTCAGTTTTCAATAATTCAAGTGATGTTGCTAAATTTGGGAAACCTTAGTCCACCTTAGACTGTTGGGAATAGAGCAGATATCAGCCCATGAACATGTTCACAAGGTTCACCTCAGGACTGATTCCCTCCCTGCACAGAGATGTGCTCCTGTACCCAGGGGGCAATGGAAACAGACTTCATGCTGCAATTCCTTTCCCTGTCCATCAATAACATTTAATTTTCCAGCTGGTACCTGCTGAGTCCTGCACTGCAGGGCCAAGTCCAGCATTTCAACAGACTACTGACAGATGTTCTAAAACTGGTGAAGGTAGGAAGTAAGCTTTAGCATACGGAAAAAGGCCCAAAAAAATCCATTAGCATGTCTTTCTCAGTTGAATTTAATAGTCTCTTAGCAGCTGACATTGTCCCTCCTGGAGGTAATTACACAGTGTAATCAAGCCACCAAATAACCTCCTTGTGCACAATTTATGTGTTACCATTCAGTAATGCTACTGCTTAACTCTTCCCTGCTCATCCTCTCCAACATTCTGCTCCAAGGGAGGGCAGGACACCATGCCTGCAGCAAGCTACAGCTGATCACCAGAGACTAGAAAGGCAATCCATTTCTGTCTCAAACTCTCCCCTCATTGTGAACACCTAGGAAATCTCTTTCTGTATCTGAGCGATGAGTCATTTTTTTATCACTAGTGGATCATAGAATCACAGAATGGCCTGGACTGGAAGGGACCTCAAAGATCATCACCATGGACACGGTCACCTTGCACTAGATCAGGCTGCTCAGAGCTCCATCCACCTTGAACACTGCCAGGAATGGGGCATCCATAAGTTCTCTGGGCAACCTGTTGCAGGTGGTCACCACTCTCATAGTAAAGAATTTTTTTTTTGCTCTTCTTTATTCTAACACCTTGGAGCTCCCTAGTGTTCTGCCAAATTCTGCTGAAGTGAGGCTCAGAGTTACAGGTCTGAGACCCACAGCTCTGCTGTGCCAGTACACAAACACATTATCACAAGCTAGCTCTCATTCCATAGGAAACCAACCTAATCTTCTCACTAAAACCCTAGAGCTGAATTCTGGCCTTGGAAGACAGAGCCATGCAAGCCTGGCAAGAGTTTCTTTAAGATCACACACATCTAGCTGAGGTTCGGGTCTCCAAACAGATACCTTAGGGAAGGAACAGTCCTTCTCCTGCTGTCCTAACTTATGCAGGGCCATCTTAGCATGGAGCAATCCAAACAGCATCCATATAATTGGAAGAAAGCTGATCTCATTTACCATGGGGAGTCAAAGCAGGTGTCTGACAGCTTCTCTGTTACAGGTCATGCCTATACATGGGACTAGAATAAAGAAAAAAGAAAAAAAAAGAAATATCAATATAATAAATTTACTCTTCATGGTTTTCTGCTCTCGTTCCACTTTGGTGATGGATGGAAGAATCAGTAAAAAAGTGACTGGAATTTCAAGTGGCAACACGAAAATTTACCCAGCTGTCTCCTCTCCAGATCCCATTTTTCTCCCAACATTTTGTCTCCTTCTCCCCTCGTTTTAGAATTTCCTTTCCTAAGAGGGTGCTTCCCAGGGGCTTGAGAGACCCTGGAACATCTCCCTGTCCATCCCCCTGTACAAGAACCCCCTTGCAAGGCAGACTCCCTGTTCCCAAGCCACTTTCCTGATAGCTCCAGGGAGTTTGGCTCCTGGAGAAGAGCCCCTCTATGTTTAATGGCCCACAATTAACTTTTTTTCTCCCAAATTTCCTGGGCACTTTTTGAACCCAAGCACACACGTTGGCCACCACACCAAGCAGCGAGAGGAAAAAAAAGGTGATTTTTGAGAAAATTGTGACCACTGTGTGGTGCCTGGGAGTGACTGTCAAGAACACGATCAGCACTTCCAGCCTCCAACAGATGTAAGAATGGGTAGACCATGATGCTTGCAGAGCACAGCCATCCTCAACCTGCCCCAAAGAAAGCTGCTAATTAGAAGTTGGGAACACCCTGCTGGGAAGAAAGGCCAAATCTGTAGAAATCCTTTTTTTCATTCCATTTTTTCTTGGAGTGAAATTCTGAATATCACTTTCATGACACACAGAGTTCTCAATAAATTTCTCGTTTAAGCTAACTGTTGAGTTCTCCACAGATGTCAAAATGAAACAGCTCTGTAATGTGTGGAAGATCAACCAGGATTAAAATACACCACCATGAAAATGAAGTTGCTTCTTCTCAGACTAAGACAAAGGACATTTAAGGCCAGAAAGATCAGCATGCACACACTGCATTGTTTAAAAAAAAAAAAAAAAGGCAAATCAAAAATGATTCACTGCAATTTTTTTCCCCATTGAAAGTATAAATCAAAGCCACCATATTCTCATAAAAGAATTTGCTTTCAAAAAAACATGGTAATTTCTGATGGAAAAATCTGCTGTCTGGAAAGTTTCCTATTTAGCTGCAGATGGAATGCACCGTGAGATGCTGCATTCTGGAAGTGCTGACAGAAAATAACCTGGTTTCTGCTCCCTTCCTCCCATACATACAACCTGCTGATCTGAGCTTGACCTCTTTCAGGAGCTGTGGGATCATTTAGGAGAGAATTGCGCAGATTCCCATGATGATTCTTTTTTATTGATTTTGCCAACTAAGGAACTCAGCTATTCTTTCAGGAGCAGTAGAAGGGGTAAGTGATAACACAGTCAACACCACTGAGCAGTTTTAGCAGGCACAGCAACATGTAGGTTGCAGAGTCAGTATTTTGCAGGAGAGGCTGGTGGAGTATGTCCTACTTTCTTTTTCCTGGAATGTTCTCTGCTCAGAACTGAGGGGCAGAAGTGCTCCACTCTTCAGAGAACATGTAATTTCCTCCTGTGCTTGAACCCAAAATTTGTATTCCCTACCTCCCAGTTTAATCTTCCTCCAGGTGCAAACACTGTGGCTGAATAATACAGGTGTGTGCTGGACCTTAAGGGACAATAATTAAGGGGCATTAAGGGATGCAATCTGAAATGCTAAACTTGCAGTCTCTGCTGATAAACATTGCCCCTAACTCATGTTGGTACAAAATATCACTAAACCAGTGGGATTTGCTGTAAAAATTGCCTGTTTGTAGTCTGGCATACAAATTTTGTCCTTCCTTGACGGATATTCACCAAATAGGTCTTCTATCTTTTTTGACAGAAGGAAAAATGGGAACATTCAGGACAGTTATCTCTGCATAGTGAAGCTATACACATTTAATCAGCTCACATCATCTGAGCAGGACAGCTTCTACCAAGGACCCAAATGGTGCAGATTGCATCATTATGCTTATTAAAGAGCCTGACTTGGCCTTTATTAGGATTAGTGGGGAGACTATGAAAGACACCTAAATAGTTTAGCAGTATGGGTCATTAAGGATAAGAAATTTCCTTTTGGCAAACCTGAGGCACTACTGAAAAATCCCACTAAATATTATTAAGTCCACTGCCCCAGACAGGGCAGTTCTGCTGTGTCCCATGAAAAAAATCTTTTTTAAAACTCTGTATTCCCAAAGGCTATTCAGTCATGCTGTTGAGTCACTCCTCCCTGACTGCCTGAATGAAGCATTCCTATTTTTTTTAACAAACCATCTGCTTTCACAACTGTGCATTGCTCCATAAACACGGTGATGTGCACATAAATGCTAGGAATGGTCACAAATGCTGCAATTGCTCAGGAGGCGTTTTCTGACTTACAAACATGCAGCAGTGTTAAAATGCGTGCCATCCCATCATCAGCCACCGGGAGCCAGGGGATGATGGACACACTTTACTCTGAGCATCCAGAGCACAGAGGGAAGAACAAGGGCACTTAAGGGGAGATGCCAAATTGCCTCTTTCAGGGATCCTGATTTAGAGGGAACGAGGCACCATCCTTTTGCTGTCGGAGTGATGGAGTTTCAGGCAGAGTAGCTGGGAAAAGGAGGGAGCTGAGTGTCTCAGTGAGCTGATTTTTCTGTGTTACTGGGTGCTGCTCTGACCCCCGTCCATAGAGGGAGAGCTCCAGCAAGGATCAATCATCTGCTTAGCTGAGCATAAAAGGGAACATTAGCGTGGCCTCGGGGATGTGTAGGAAAATTACCCGAGAAAATAAATGTTGCAAAGGAAGCAATTCTACCTGCTGCTAAAGTAACCCTGCATTAGAAAGGAGTCTTGCTTCATTCAGAGACACCTGAATTTCTTCCAGCATGCCTTGCAGCAGTGGTAGTGGATGCAAGGAGCGATTTGTGCCTAGCAGAATTATTTCCTTCCTGCCTGCTTTGGCAAGGCATAAATCTCTCCCCTATTATCTGAGGTATGTCTCCTCATTGTATCAGGGAGCCCTTCAATTCAACAGCAACATTCATTTACTCTCCATTTCCATGTGCCTGGTGCACAGGAAGCAGAAGAGCTAGGAGCTGCAGTGGCAGACCCAGGTCAGGGTGAGCTGTCCCTGTCAGCAGTTCCCGCCTCTAGAGGCTTGGGCTGCCAAAGGAGATGCCTGTTCTTTTTACCACCTTCCTGGATTAAGCTGAAGGGCTCCTTATCTATCAGGTCACAGCACTAAATGGAATCTAGTCTGGTATTTCCACAAAGCACTGCAAGAAAAGGGAAAACTATAATCACACCCTCCCCATCCCTCACCTTTCTCCCTGTGAAAAATGAGGTTCACTTTCCTGGTAAAATTTAGAAAGTTTAATAAAAAGACAATAAGAAACAGAAAGCAAGCAAAGGGTTAATACAGCTGACCTGGTACCTTGGCCGACCTGGGTGTGTTGGCCCTCAGCCAAGAGCACACCTGAAACCTTGGAGGGATCCTTTAAATATTTTTTCTGTTCCATCTGCCTGTTGCATATGCATAGAGTATTATGCATATTCATCTTTTTCCAAGAACAGTTTTGCATGGCCACTCCTTGGGTCAGCCTTTTTAGAGCATGCGTGTTCCTTGGTTGTAGTTTTCTTATCCCCTCCAGTTTGGGCTGTGGTCCGTGCTTTCTTCAGACAGCAAGTGCTGATAATTTGGCATATCAATAGCAGGGTCCTCTTCACATGTTCACTGGATGTTATCCCAACCAAACAGACAGTTCAATACAAGCATAACTACATATCAGCTATCCCACTACTGTGTCTAAGCAAAAAGAACTATACAGCAGAGTCATTCCAACACTACACATATAACATTCATCTCAGTATTTGCGAAAAGCCAATAACAAAACATGTATCTATAATATCCCCTTCTCTCTGTCCTCTTCTCCAGCTCTTCCACCTTCCTCAACAAATCCTGCATAGCATCTCCAGTGGAAATCATTCCCCTAAGGGAAGATGGGATACACTCCCTGAGGATGTCCAGTGTCTCTGGCAGCAAAAGTTTCTCTCCTCAGCCTGTCCTCGAGAGCCTGGAGAGGTCCCTTGGTTTAGGGCCACTTCATTGTCAGAAGTAATCTCTCCCTCCCCATAGCCCTGAGTCTGGGGGAGTGATTCATTCTCTGGAGATTTGGTTGAGTCCAGCCCCAAAAAAGAGACAAAAAAATTGCCATGCTGGAGTACTGCTAGGGAATAAATCTGTTGGATTAAGTTACCTGTGCAAAGTTTGCTGATGCTGCCCAGAGGAAAGGTAGCAGCAAGTGATTTTGTGAATTCCTGCCAGCCCTGCTCTATGTGATTTACCTGCTGCTGGTACCCAGGGCCAGTATTAATGGCTCAGCATGGCACTGACCTACCTGGTCATGAAAGGCAGGGGAAAAAGGAGAGGAATGAAAAGCTGTGCTTAAATTGCCAGAGGGTTTTTCTTTGTCCGCCTCCATGACTGTGTGCACTGAAGACTTTGCCAGGAGGAATCCTGTCAGGTATGTTCTTAGCAGGTGGGAATGTGAACATGGGAAGTGATAATTTTCCTTTCAGCACCTGGACCTACTGATTTTCCAGTGAATGTTAAATTATATTTCTGCCTAGAAAAAAAAAAAATTTTAACTTACCTGAAAGATTTCAATGGAATACAAGAGAAGCAAATCCTCCTCTCCCTCCAACATTTTTCTTTAGCGTTTTCAAGTTCCTGTGCACTTCTTCCTCATACAGCTGTATTAGGTGCTTCAGTTACCCCCAGGGCGAAAGATGCTCCTCTTTTTATAAACCTTTTAGATTGTTTAAGCAATTTGTTCCAAAGGCTTAAAGCAGTGAGTGAGGTTTTGTTTCTTGTCCTTTCCCCCGGTGATGCTCTGATCATCCTTTTCACAAACTTATTTCTTGGTTCAAGTGAAGTGAAACAACATGGGAAATAAGCTGGGATCTCTACATTGTTCATAATTGATTTGATACAAATATTTGATAGGTCTGAAACTCAGTCATTTGAGCAGATTGCAGAATATTTCTCAATACTCACACAGAAACTGATTTTTTTCCTTCAGAACTGCCCCTCTTGAGAGCCTTCACTCCTAAAGTTTCAGCAAATTGACACAAAACTTTCAGAACATAACTTATCAGAGTGAGTTTTTTCATCTATTTTTTCATTTAGACTGTCTTTCAAGACTTGAATTTCTCATTAAATGATTTAGGACTTTTGTCAAGATCCACTTTTCTGAAGAAATGTTATTTGTTTATTCTGTTCTGTTGAAGGGGTTTGTTGTTAGTTGGAGAGGGGAGAACTGCACTAATTAGGACTTCAAAATAAGTATTTTTGCCAATTGTTTCCCAATAGAAATGATATGACAAGGGAGTCGGACTCATGAGGGAAATTAGATGTATTCTCTGAAGGATAGCTCTCATGTGACTCTCTGGCAGTTTCACCAAATAATTGTATTTCCATATACTCCTACAATAATCAAATAAAGATTTTAATTTCACCAACATTCTCCATTTTTTGGGCAATTTTCATTATGACACTTTCCAATAGGAAAGGAAAAAAAAAA
The DNA here is from genome assembly GCA_013400495.1 of Nicator chloris. Classification (NCBI taxonomy): domain Eukaryota; kingdom Metazoa; phylum Chordata; class Aves; order Passeriformes; family Pycnonotidae; genus Nicator; species Nicator chloris. Next base: position 15,546 of record WAAE01024421.1, read on the forward strand.
CAAACAACACTTTCTGTGGGCAAAGCAAGCAAGAAATTTTTGAGCAGCTTTGTGCAACACAGCGGATGTGCAAGAAATTAATGTGAAATCTTCTTGTGACAGGCAGGAATTATTGTCAGCTCCCTGGTCCTCCAGTTAGGTGGTCACCACCTTCCTGCTGTTTAAGTCAAAAGGAGATATTATACCTCTGGGAGAAAGTGGCCCCTGTGGCCACAGAAATTTTTCAACTTACAATGATCTATTAAGTAGAGTAATATTTTACAATACATATATTCTACAGTGTGTGTGTTATAAAAGAACAACATGTGGATATACATATAACAATCTTGAAATTATCTCTCTTGGTGAGAATTTACTTCAAATGAAGGAAAGCTAAAAATTTAGAGGCACATTTAGCTGCTGTGAATGCTGGTCCAGAGTCTGGAGTGGCTGGTGATTATTGCAAAGCTACAGGATACATTTCCTGCTCTGAAAACCTTTCAGGCAAACTGTGCATGGAACCCTGACTATTGTATGAAGTGTCATCATTGTGACATCATTAGAGATGAGAAATGATGAGAGATGACACCAAAATTCAGTGGCAAAATAGTGACCCTGGCCCAAAGACAAACAGCAAACTCCCACTACCCACCAGAAGGCTGCTGAGGAGGCAGAGCCCCACTTCATCCTGGTCCATAGAAACAACAGAAATTGGCTGAAATTATAGATTCTAGCTGGATAAGGAAAAATACTTTATTATACGAATATTCAAGCACTGGATGGGTTGTCCAGAGAGCTGGTAAAATTTCTGTTCATAAAGAACTTCACGTCCCAACAGGGCAAAGTCCAAAACACCCTGGTTTGAATTCACAGTTGACCCATTCTGCTCTAGAGGTTTCCACCAAACTGAATGAGCCTCTGATCTTGTGCAGCATGTTAACCTCACTGCTCTCCTGTTTTTTCCCCCAATTTTTTTTTTGTCTGTGCTCTCCTCTCTGCCTGTGCTTAGGTTCCTAGATGGTGATCAATACAGGTCAAGAGCTGGGCTGACAGCTCTGTGCAGAAAGAAGAAGAAATATTTGCTTATTTCTGCTGCAGCTGAAACCACATCATAACACAGTTCCCCTTCCATTGATCATTAAAGAAGAGGCTGCACCAGGCACACAAAACTGGTGAGTTGGTGAACAAGTTGCTCTCAAATGGATTTGTACTATTGGTAATTATCGTTGTGATTGATGAGTTGAATGAATTATACTAGTAAAATTGAGACAGCTTCTGCCAAGCACATCACAGGCATGTCATCATCTTCTGCACTGTATAAAGTGTTACAACTGGCAGCAAAGGTAAACTGTACACCACTTCTCAGAAAAAGGGCTTGACTTGCATGAAGCCAGGAAACCAGAAAATAAGGAAAATAATGCTCATTCTACTGGAACAAAACCAGAGAGAAGAGGAGCTGGAGAAGTTGCCCACACTGTGCACCTCTGCACCACAGCATAGAAGAGCTGACATCACTCACAGCGGCAAAACACAGCCTCAGAGCCATGCTCCTGGTGCTCATTACCCCTCACAGCCAGGGAGGGCACAGAGGAAGCCTCCTGAGGCTGGTAAGGTCACAGGGGACAAAATGGTTTTAAACTGAAGCAGGGTCAACTTGGATTAGAAAGAATTAAGTTTTTTATGATGAGGATGGTGAAACACAAACAGGTAGCGGTAGTAGCTGCCCTGTTTCTGGAAACATTTATGGTCAAGATGGGCACCTGGTCTCAGTGAAGATGTCCCTGCTTACTGCAGGGGTGTTTAGAAAGGTGGTCATTAATGGTGCCTTCCAACCCAGACTGTTCTATGATTCTATAATGAAGTCTCTTGCCAGAAACCCTTCCCTTGATAAAAATCCTCTCTCTCAAGAGGATTTATCCCTTGCAAGAGGGAAACAGCACTGGGAGGGCATCACCATCCCAAATTATCTTCAAACACCTTCAGTGATGCATCCTTCTGTAGCCAGCTCCTTCAGCACAGTCTGTTGTAAACACCCTCCTCACAGCTTGGAGCCTGGCTTCTGCTCCCTGATCCATGCCACTTCCCAGGCCAGCACGCCCTGTGAATCCTGAAATTAAACAGTGAAAGAAACAGGGCTGAAGCCTTTATTAAAATTCAGCTCTTTATTAAAGAGATCAGCTCTGCAGGAAGCTCAACGGGGTGCGCCCTAAAATTCAGTTTTTTATTGAAGAAATCAGCTGTGCAGGAAACCCAACAGGGTGCGCCCAAGAGTCCAGTCTTCTACTGAAGAAATTAACTGTGCAGGGAGCCCGACGGGGTGTGCCCAAGTTGCTGTAGCTGCCACTGGCCACTCCGGGAGGAGGAGGAGGTGTGTGAGTCTGCCACCAGGGTGCAGTGCAGCAGAGGTCTCTGTCCTCACGCGAGTGCCAAAGGAGTTGCTGTTTGTCGGAGTTTTCTAGTTTTTGTCCAGCTGTTTTCTAGTTCCTCACAAGTCATGGCAAAAACCCAAACCAGGACTAGGAGTTGGTCTGCCCTTTCCCCAACTTGGGGCACTGATTAAGTCTCCTAAATATGTGTTGGCTTGGGGTGGGATGCAGTCGTCTTCTCTCAAGTTGGTCCCATGATGCCTAGAGTCTTTCTCATCTGCATACCTTAGAGGGGCAGACCTGCCCACCTGGTAGCCCCCATTCTGTGGAAGCAGCACACATTCTCCCCTCCCCCCTCAGACACCGTCCTAGCAGCGTAGGGGGAAGAGGGCGTCTGGCTCTTGCAGCCTCGGCGGGCGGTGGGCAAGCAGCCGGCACCGGCGCTGGGTGGTGGGACCACAGCGCTCCACAAGCGGCAGGGTGGCAGGCACCAGCTGTGGCAGGCAAGACATGGTGGGGCCGGGGTGCCGCGCCATGCCACACCGGCAGGAGTGGGCTGAGTGTGGCCAGCGCCGGCGGCCAGCACGGCGACAGGGGCCACGGCGGCCCCACAGCGCTAGCTGCGCAAGCACCGGAGCGTGGCCGGCACCCCTCCATATGGTGCTGTGGGGGCCACTCCCAGCCAGTGCCAGGGAGGATGGCGCACACCTGGAGCAGGGCACTGGTGGCGCGTGGCAAGCGCGGCACGGGCACCACGGGGTCCTACATGCTCTGGCCCTGCTCCCTGCCAGCGGCTGCCCAGCCACGGGCAGCGACAACTGCAGCATGCAGGGACCTATGTCTGGGCATGTCCTTCACAGTAGGGACACAAGAACTGCTCAAATATTTCAACTCAGCAGGGCAGGGATACATGTCTGGGCTTGTTTCTTACAAACAGATCACTCCCAACTGGCTTTCTGTGGAATATCTGTGCTTAAATTGGCCTTCCCTGAGTGTTCAACCCAGCGAGCTGCTGGCTTTTGCAGGCAATGAGCTGAAACCAATTCCTGGTGTGTTGAAATGAAATCCAGCTTTTGAACATTTGCAGGAAGAAATCAGGGACGGCTGAGCTGCTCAGGAGCACTCCGGCACACTTGAATCCAGCCCCTGCAGTCCAGAATTGGAGGTACCTACAGCTCCCTTTAGGGCATCAGAGATGAGGCAAAGTAGATCTGCATAACTTCAGCTTTGGCAATAACCATAATGGCACAGATCAGGGACTCTGATCCCCATCCATGGGGAATATCAACCACACCCCAACCCTTGGCATGTGGAGCTGCTAAGATTTCAACCTCCACAGATGGGAAGTAGCATATTGTGTTACAGCTGCTGTTTTGGTGCCGCACACGTTAGACAGTGTAAGGATGGGTAATGGCATGTGCACGAAGGCAGGAACATGTCAGGAGCACGTTGCTTAGCCAGCTGTGGGCGGTGAGTTTATGACTCAAAACCCTGGATAGCTTAGGCTATAAAATACACAGGATTTGGAGGTTTTTTTCAACTGAAGGTCCATATCTAATATAAAACTGAGAAAAGGCTTTTTTAGCTTTGTAGAAGATGGCTGCACAACAAAGGGCCTTGTTGGGGGTTGAGGTTTTGGTTTCTTTGTTGTTACTTTTTCCTCCTTTTTATTTATTGGTGGAATTTGTTCCCCTTCTGTTGCTAATGATGCACTGATGGCTAGGTGCGTGGCGGGGGTGGGGGGCGGGGCAGCACGAGAGGGAAAACTCACGCACTCCGTCGGAGACTTCGCAGTGGAGCGGTGTCACAGCAGCTTTCGGGAAAAGGAACTAATCTCTGCTACAGAGTCCAGCCCAGTCCTGTTTCTTCTGGTGTGGGGTAAACCCCTGCTGTTGTGAGCAGCCACTAAACTGAAACCCTGTTACCTCCTGCCTCACTGGAGGAGGGGCTGTCACCTGTGCTGGGAATGGGGTTGCTGTTGTCCCGCCCCCTGCTGTTCCTTCAGCACTGCTCCAAGTTTCTTGCTACTCTGTAGCCTACGCACCCTGCCTGCCGAGACCTCCCGGTCTTCAACTCTTGGAGTATTTTTTTTCTGATTCCATCTCTTCCATCTCTTCCCATCTGGGACAAAGCCGCCATTACCGTGTGGTCCCCCAGCCCGTGCCACAGCTCCCCCTACAGCCGCGTGGGGATCATCGCACCTGCCCTGCCCGCCGGGAGCTGCCAGCGCCCCTGCCGGTTGTGGCTGGAACTGCACCAAAGGGAAAAGTGCCTATGGCCACGGAAGCTGTTCCTGGGTCCATGGTTCTGTTTATTATTATTGCTGTAGTTGTTGTTGTTTGTTTGCCTCATTATACATACTACTAAAGGACTGTTATCCTACCCCATATCTTTCCCTGAGAGAGCCCTTAATTTTCAAAATTGTGGTAATTCAGAGGAAGGGGGTTTGAATTGTCCATCCCAAGGGAGGCCATGCCCTTCCCTAGCAGACATCTGTCCTTCAAACTAAGACAGGGCTCCTGCAAAAATTATTTTGGTGCCAAAAAACAGAAGAGATGACCAGCTTTTTCATCTGCCACCATCCTTCCCTTTCTTCTCCAGCCTTGGGCATTTCCTGATTAGCTCTGAAGGAGGAAAAGCTCACTTTTAAGCATTATTGGTACAGCCCTATTTTCCCCTGTGGAGGAGATCCAAATACACATCCATGACTTGGCTTTTAGACTTTTCCTTATGGCAAGCTCAAGAGAAGTCACATTGTTCTCTGCTTATCAGGTAGGATGTACCACAGGGGCAGCTTTGAAAGTGAGTGAGGCAAAAAGCTGAAGCAGCACCCAGTTGGAAATACTGCACAAGGACAGAAGCCACAGGTCTGAGGGAGTTCCACAAGGGATGAGACATCAACAAGAGCGGCAAGGGAAGGTGCAAGAGTGTGGAGCAGTCACTCAGCTGTGAGAGGAAAGTCAGAGAGAGCTCAGGGCTATATGGAGAGCTGGAAGAACAGAACAACCCATGCCTTCCTTTAGCTGTGGAAGGTCTCCACCATGCAAACATCCCTGACCTTCCAGTGAAAGGCTGGATGATCCAATTTGCAGTAAGAATGCAATTCATTAGAAGCAGGAAGGAAAAAGGACGCATCATCAATTTGATGGAAATAACATGGTTTTGAGGGTGCTGACATGAATCACAAATTGCCTGAAATTTGTTCAGTAGAACTGGGTAGGTCAGAATGAATCAGATGTTTCATTTCACCTTTTCTTTATGCAAGTGCATCCATTCTTCTCTTTGAAATGAGACTTTTATTTCATATTTTAAAGGAATAATAGAAAGAGCTAAATAACCTGAAAGTTATATGAACTATTTTATCAAGAGAAATCCAAGAGGTTCAAGGTATACTGAGCACTTGAATAACAGCATAAAGCACTTATTTTACCTCAGCAGTGACCCCAACACACCAGGTTCCCCAGAGCAACATGGGCCATAGCCCTGAAGGACTCTGTCCTGCAGAAAATATTTTGGTTTGTGCCGATAAAATGAGAGCATTAGTGCATGAAGCTTGCAGAGGTGGAGCAAAAATCCCTTAAAAGGATGAATGTTGCATGACAGCCAGAGGCAGAACAAAATCTCATTCCCTATTCATCACTATGGGTCTATTTTCTATGAGCTAATGCTGGCTCAGGCAATAATTAAAGGAGGTGGGAGGGACAGAGAAGCTTCCTCTTCTTCCCTTTCACAAAGTAAAGAAGTTTCTGAATTATGGGATGCCTTTTTGTAACAAAAGTGGCACCTTAGGCTTGTGATCATGTCTTAATAGTTTTCATTTTGAAATCTAATTAAGCAGGAACTTTTATCATTACTAATCTTTTATTTGCAATTAATACATCAAAGATGTTTTCATTTCAGTGTCTCACTTTAGAACAAAAAGCAATTGCAAATCATCTGCCTTCCACTTGAAGCTCTTGGAAAAAACTAAGAGGAGCAATGCTTTCAAACCCATCTCAGCTGACACCCTGACACATTCTGCCTTGGGCAATTAGGAACACCATTGTCCAAAGGCCAAATGTTTTCATCAAGATGAGAATTAAATAATGTGAAATCAATACCACATTATCAACCTTCTGCCTCCAAGAAGACTTCTGCCAGGTCCAACCTATAGCTGGTCAGGGGTTAACTCCTCAAACACACCTGCACTTAACACCTACATATGGCATTACTCAACTTCCTTCCTGAACAACATGAGAAGGAACAGCTACGTTTTCCCCAAGGCAGTGATTCATGATCCCATATCTCCTGCTGCAGCTGCTCCTACTCCATGCAGGAGTGACATGCTGCCAAAAAGGAGCAAAGAGGGAAAAGCAAGAGGCAGAAACGTAGTGAATTCCTGTTGGGTTGTGTTTTCCAGCAGTTCTGATTGAAAAGTAATTCCTCTCCATAAATTGGAAGCACAATTGTGCTGGGAAGGATGTGTTCAGAAAGAAAAGCCAATGTCTGAGAGCTTGAACCACACTCCCATTTTTCAGCAACTGCTTCATCTGATAGTCTCCAGAAGGAATCAGAAAAAAAAACATTTCATCTCCAGCTTTTCTCTGCACAAATGTCTCTAACATTTCTGCCAACTGTCACCATGTCTGGCTCGTCAAGGAGAAACAGAAAAACTTCTAAGCAAAGAGATCAAGTGATCCAATTCCCTGAATGTTTAACTCCTCTGATTAAACACTCACGGCTGAGGCTCTGAGGGTTTATTTATCCTGGGATGTGGTAGCCAATTAAACATCTGATGCTTCTGCAGCCTGTCAGGGAGGTGTCACTCCCAGCTGGCCTCAGTTACCAGCATTTGTAGCCAACAAAGGGAATGAAAAATGCACTCTTTGAAAAGCAAGGCAGAAAATGATAGATGGGGAGGAAGCCAGGAAGATGCAGGCAGGGAATAGCAGCAACCTGTCCTCTCTACCTATCTGCACAGGGCTGCAAAAAAATGGGGATGGAATGACACTGGCTCTACTGGAAGGGTATTGCCAGCCCCATGAGCAGCAGTGGGTTGGCAGGAGATGACAGCTCTTGGCTTGCCCTGATTTTCACTCCTGCTTTCATCCCCAGTAGGGGATGTAAGTAGCCAGGCCCTTTACTGGGCTGCAGCCTGAAACCCTGAGCCCCCAGCTGCCAGCCCCTTGCTGACACTCAGCTGTGCAGCAGAAAACAGATCTGCATCCCTGGCCAAGGTCCAGGCCAAGGTAGTGTTCCACACCAACTGAGAGATATCCATCCTGGTGTTACACTCACTTCCCTGGAAGATTTGCATGGATCCATTTTGCATACATCATCTATGGGTGCCAGGAGGATGAAGCCAGGCTCTGCTTGGTGATGCTGAGCAACAGGATGAGATGCAAAAGGCAGTAATTGGAATGTAGGATGTTCCACCTGAACATAAGGAAGAACAGGTTGCCCAGAGAGGTTGTGGAGTTTCCCTCACTGAAATATTAAAAAAATATTCAAGAATTGTCTAGAGACAATCCTGTGTAATGTGTGAGAGGATGAACCTGCTTGAGCAGGGAGGATGGACCAGATGACCCACTGTGGTCCCTTCCAACTTGTCTCATCCTGTAATTCTATTTGTCTGCCCCTCTAAGACACATTTGGGTGTTGCTTTGTTGTCCCCTCCAACAGCATCTACCAACTGGAGGAACGTTTTGTAAACAGTATTAGCAGCCAAACCAGATCAAAAGGAATGTGAATACTCACTGGCTCTTATTGCTTCCTCACTACTCAAACCTCCTTAGAGCAAGTTTGCAAAAGCACTTTGCAAAAGAAGAGATAATTAATTGCACATTCTACTGTGCATAGCAGATGCTAGTAATTTGTTCAGTGTAGAACTTTAAAATAAAACAAAACTGAAACACCAAAAAAAAAAAAAGAAAAAAAAAATCCTGCATCTGTTTATGGAAAATAAGAGTCCTACCCTGCCTGAAATTATTATTTTTCTGTAAGGGGAATGAATAAAGCCTATCCTAAATAATTTTTTTAACTTACTGGGAAAGCATCTCAGCCATTTATAGTCAGATATTCATTGGAAATAGCTGAGGCATAAGCAGCACTACCTAACAAAAACAATCCTAACATTTCATGAAAGTGTGTAGGTGGAAAGATGCAGATACCGTACAGCACAATTAATTTCTCCAAGTAGTAAAATGACCCATGTTTCATAAGAGTCAGATTGAGAGAGTTAGGAAATATTTCTCTGCAAACCCTGAAAATTATATTACAGTGAGGCAGTTTATTCTGCAGTTGCCAGAACAAATTAAAAGTTACACATTGACAAAATTGCCCTGACAAATAAGAGCTTAGTTCCTGTGTAACCACAGCAGTGAATATTTACACCTACCAGCAGGTTCTAAAGTTATTATTTTTGGTAAGAGAGGAGAATCACAGAATGGATTTTTGGGTTGGAAGGAACTTGGAAGGCCATCTAGTCCAACCCCATGCAATAAGCAGGGACATTTCCCACTAAATCAGGTTGCTCAGAGCCCCATGCAGCCTAACTTTGAATTATTATCACTTCTTCATCTGATAGTCTCCATAATAAATCAGAAATAAAACATTTCAGCTCCAGCTTTTCTCTGCACAAATGTCATTAGGATTTCAGCCAACTGTCAGCATGTTTGGCTCATCAAGGAGAAGCAGAAAAGGAAGGCTAAGGAAACTGAGGCACAGAAAGATGAAGCAACTTGCCCAAGATCACTCAAAAGGCCAGTTGCAGAGCCAGGAAACAAGCCTCTTAGGATCCAGTCCTGGTTTCTGGGGCACTCTGTCCCCTCTGGGAAGCAGTTTGGCTCCTTGTTGCCTACACCAAGGCTCTCTGCCAAGCTGAGAACACCCCCAGGCCAACCTTGCCAAGGTGTAAACCTCAGCACCAACAAAGGACCTCCCAACACCTGCAGTGGACCACCTGCAACAGATAAGGATTCGTGGACCTGCAGGCTTCCCTTCTGAGTGAATGTGGAGAAGTTGGACATGGGTGTTCAAAATTTCATCCTGAAGGTCACAAATTCTGAACACCCACTAGGACTCAGGGGAGCAGTGGCAGTCATTACACAACAGCGTGATGCCTGCAACAGGAGAACCACAGCACCCACTATCACATCCTTGGAAGAGTCACAGATTGATGCAGACCTCCCTGTACTACTGGGAATCTGCTCTTAGGTCCTCTTGTGCCATCCATTCTCCAGGCTGAGCCTCTCAGGGGAATGCCCCAGCCCAATCACCTCTCCTGTGTGCAGGGCCTCGGGCACTTCAGAAGCATAGAGAAGACATGATTCTTCCCCAGCACAAATGGGGCAAGCCACGATTTCTCCTGGCCCATGAACACTTCTGTGCATGCAATCCATTTTCTCCTGATCACCACCCCAACCATCCCAGTTACTATGCAGCAGCCAGATTAGCGTGGAGCACATTTCCCTCCAGGATCAGCAATTCATCTTTCCTTGGCAGCCTCTCAACTCCTACAAAACTACTTTGTTCAGGCCTGCAGGGCTGGGAGTTTGAAGAAATGCTACTTCAGCTCTAGCACAGCCCAGTAAATGTGATTTGTGTCATTGCTGGTAAAAGGCCATGAGCTTCCGACTGCCCTTTCTACTGGCCTGACAATGCAAGAGCTCAGGGACTGCTAATACAGGAGGAAATTCACTAAAAATAACAACACCATTTTGTGACATTTGGGTAATTAGTTTTATGAAGGGCTATAAATAAACACAATTCAGGCAGCAGTTTGTGCATCCTTGCAGGAGTGGTGGCAGTCAGGGGAAAAAACTGGCACTGCCACCCTCGCTCTAAACACCACCAAATTTGTGTAAACATCCCCAGAACCTCTTTTTCCATCCCTCATAGCCTGAGATGTCCCTTCAAACAAGGTGTTATTTTGATACACAGATGGCTTCTGCCTTGGGAGCTCTTGGTATCTTTGCTGAGCTCTGCCTTGCAAGGGAGAAAGGAGCTTAGGCGAACCAACTAATGAGACAGCATCCATAGACATCTTTCCTTTTCAAAACTATTAGGTTTTGGTGCAGTCTGAAGGTCTTATCCACCTTTTATGGTACTCCATAATAATAATAAAAATTGAGCATACCAGCAAAACTGACCTATAAAAATAATCTTAACTCATGAAAAGTAAGACACAATGATAAAAGTCAAGTTACTTCTGAGATGAACTAAAATTAGTGAAGTGTTCTCTCAGATCTCAAAATCCTCAAAAAATGGTAGCTAGTAAACAAATCCAGATAAAAAGGACAAAACTCTCACACCTGAGTGTGAAAAAACAACTTCTTCTCTGCTCTGGCAATGGTCTCAGGGCACAGAGTTAGCTCTGACCAAGGGTTGAACCATTCTGTATTAAGCACAGAAACCAAAAGGCTTCCTTCAGTCTCACTGTTATTTTCTCCATAAATTGAAGAGTAGGAAATAATAATCATGAGTTTGCCTGTGCTCTTACTGAAGATTTCTTTCCAAACCCAGTAACTGAGGATCAAGATGCAGCTGGTGACAAGACAAGCATCACTACAAACTCTCTGCTGTTCAGCAGCTGCTCAGCAGATTTTTAGTAGCTGTTTTGCTTCCAGAGAAGTAAGAGATTTAGCCTTCCACCACCCCAAACAAGCACTAAAGAGAGGCAACCTTGTGCAGAGCTCTCTGAGGACTCCAAAAAGGAAAAATGTTTTCTGAACAGCCCACAGGAGGGTTTGGAGGGGACATCCTGGCTCCCCCAGACACCGCCCTCGTAACACCACAGCTGGCACTGGATCATGCTATCAAGAGACCCCATCCTTTACTCAATACTTTGTTTTCACTCACATCCTGTCGCACTTGCCACACTAG
>WAAE01024423.1:0-25860 GCA_013400495.1 Nicator chloris
GTATTGTAATAGTGCACTGAACCCAACTCATGAATCACAGATTAGAAAATGTGGCAACTTTCTAGTTCAAGTCTGAGTGCTGGAGATCTTCATGTTCTGCTAGTTCAGCATTATTTCCTGTAAGATGACAGTACTGGACATTTTGAATTTGAAATTGTCTGTTATTTCCCTATTTTGAAGGTAAAAGCCTTAATGTAGTTCAGTTTTCAAGGTGCCATGTACTGTTCATCCACAGAGAGTTTGGCTTTGCAGCAAAGGCAGTATATCCCACAAGCCCAGGATTCAGAGTGTAGTAGCTCAAACACCATTGCCCAGAGGACAATGACAAGCTCAAAACCTGCCTTGTGTTTTTGATGAGTGGGTAGCAGTGATCTCACCAGGTCTGGTTCAAGAGCGTTACTGTGCTCTGGGGGAAGGCTCTGAGCTTGGTTCCTCTTGTAACTGTGGCAGTGGCTATTGTTAAAATGCTCCAGATAATCATTATTACGTCTGTGAAGAGACATCTCCTGCCATCAGGTACTGAAATGATATATTCATATTTATTTTGTCGTAGCACATGCAAACCCAGGGAAATAATACACATTGTCTGTCAGTCTCAAGGCAGCACCACTTCTGGAAAGCAGAGCATGCTTTCATCACCAAGTACAATGTAACTAAAAAGTGTGGGATCGGAAGCAAATTTTAGATTATGTAACTGGTTTTTAAGAATGTTACCTTCAGCTATACAAAAGTTATATGACATAGGATAGTCAAAGGAGCAAATTTTTGAGCAGAAGTACTTCTTTCTTGGTCTTGTTGAGATAGTTACTCCATGAAATCCTGTACATGCAAGGAAACCAGTTTTCAACACAGAGTTTGAGCAGTTGGCCTGAGAGCCAAAGCTTCCCTGTTACTCCTTTTGGCACTGAAGGTACAAGAACTGCAGAAGTTCTGGCAGGCTGGCATCCCTCCCACACCCAGCACTGCAACAGACCAGAGGTGCTGTTGGAGGCAGGGATCTCCAGCACCAGGTGATACCATTTAATATTCACTACCCTGGAATTCTTTTGCTTGTGCTAGAACTTCAGGTCTTGATTGTTTTCCATATTACCAAATTCTACTTTTTCTTCATATAAACAAAAGTACAGAATGGAAGAAAATCATTAAAACAGTTAAAAATAACTTTTCGTTATATCCCGTACTCAAGAGTTCTCCTTAAGGGATCCTCAGAGTCTTATTTATACAGAAAAGAAACTGTTCTAATTTTTGGTATGAACACAAGACTGTTTTTCTTGCAAGTCTGTTCAGAGAATTAGTAAGCAGCATCTTGTAATTTAAAATGTCCCAAACGTCTTTAAAGTTTGGACAATAGTTTAAGAATTAATAGATTTTCAAATGGTGAAGTGCTGTTATTTATTTTCTGCTGTTGATTCTGTCTCAAAGGCTCTTTTGTTATTGGTATGAATTACTGATGTTAGCTCAGTCACTCCTTGGGTTTGGATATATATTATTCCTCCAACTGAAAAAGAAAAGCAAGTTAAAATATTTGTTTGAAAGTGAGGTTTAAAGTCGTGTGTAGTGGAGGAGGAGTCTTAAAAGAAATGCATTAAAAAACCCACTAGAAAACACAAAAAAGACATATATAACTTGAAAAATGACAATTCTAGTGTAATTATAAATGAAAGGCAAAGTGCTATTAAAGTTAAAGCAATATTATTAAAAAATGTGCTAATTTTCAGTTAGATTTTCTGTAGAAGACCAATTAGTTTAAACGACATGACAGCATTAACTGCAAAACATAAGCACTCTGGTAATTATACTTTAAAAAATGATGAAACAAATGGGAAAGCATCCTTGAAACATTTGAAAGAGCTGCACTATGATTCCAAAGCAAGGGCTAGGTGGCACTGCTAGCTCAGATATCTGTGTCATGGTTTCCTTGCTATTTACCCAGTTTCAGTGTCTATGATGCATTTCCTTTTTTCTGTGTTTAGAATACACCTATTTCATATTCTCATTCCAGATGCCAATGAAAGTGATGTCACACGCATGTCCAGTGTGGGGTTTGGTTAATGACAATAGCAAACAAGTATTTCCTCAGTTTTGGTTTTACACTCAACAAAAGGGATTCTTTGCCATCACTGGAAAGTGCCTTGTTACTTTAAGTACAACAGCACCTTTCCAAAGACATTCTGTAGATCAGTTTCTTATAAGTACTGGCATATCCAGGCCACCTACCCTCCCACAGAGCAAGTAGAAGATCACTCTTAAATTAATTTCAGTGTATTATTATTCCAAAGGAAATGGATATCAGCTAGTTCAGCTTTTCAGTGTTCCCCTAGTTCCAAACGGGCAAGATGTAATGAGGAGTCTGATTTTTGTGACAATCAAAAGCGTGGACAGACAGCTTTTTCTTGAGGAGGGTTAAATATGTTCGTACAGAAGGAAGCAGCCCTATTTAGCAGAAGGTGACAAGTTACAGCTTCCTATTCACCCATCTTTTCTTGCTTATGGTTGGGCATTTTCTGATCAGATGCAATGCTGCAGCAGTGTGTCCTGAAACTTGGATTCTTTTCTCCCATTGATTGCAAAAAACCAAAAAATAAAAAAAAACCCCAAGGAACATCTTTTGGCTGCACTCATCCATCTGATTAAATGGTGCCATCCACATCAGTCATGGTGTGAAACCCAAATTAAGCCATTGTTCCACAATAAATGCTTCCTCCTTTTCTAGTAAGGGTCTTACCTTTGCCTTAGAGGTATAGCACAGTGGGCAGAGTTGCCAAAGAGGGCGACTCTGATTTCATCTCAGGGATATCAAGGAAGAAGTAATTGAAAAATAAACAATCATGCCTGAATGTCTTCTCTCTCTCACGATGGCAATTCCTATTAAACATCATGTAATCGCTCCAGACTTACATTCCTGCAAGGGGTCACATTGATTTTTCCATATGTTAAGAGAGGTTTGGGTATTACACTTGAATTGTTACCCAGTGCATCCACATGTGTAAGAGCTGATTTGAGATTAGCTGTTGTTTTAGACTAGCTGAATCTTCCTGAACCTCTTGCTTATGTGTGCTTTGTAGTTAAAATATGTGGTGCCTTACCCAGGTTAACTTAAATAACTGGAGTTGATGAGATGCAAATATTTGCTTTAGGGCATGTATAACAATAAGAATATGTTCCTCTCATTTTAATTTAGTCAACAGGTGAATGGCATATGTGCCTATGTAAATAGGCAGAGAAGCTTGAAGTTAGGAAACTTCAATGTAAAGTGAAAAACATTGCTCCATAGAACTCCTTTTCTTCTGTTTTATCTGTCGTCTCCAGCAAACAATGAAACTGAAATTTCATTATACAAAGAAAGAATATCAAAGTAACACGGATAGGAAGCCAGTTCTGCTTTTTGATCTCAGGATAAAATATTTCAACCTCTACCTCAGTTTACCCATGTATTAAAACCAGTTACATTATATGGATAGAGCTGCACTTTTCATTGAAAAGTATTATTTTAAAAGTCTTATCTTTAGACAACAGGCACCGTTTGAGAATTCACTATTCATTTTTACTTGGTTGGATTACAGACATTTGTTCTAAGTCCTAAATTCAACCAAATCCAGAAATCCAGTAATGTCAATCCTGTGTATTCTACAGTGAGCTCATTTTTTCCTTTTATGTTCCCTGCGCTTGCAAAGCTTCTGAAAACTCAGACGTTGGTGACATTATAAGTGACAGTCTTTCCTTTTTTTTTGCTCATTTTTTTCATTTTTTTTTGCCCAGTACAATACACTGCAGATGTTTAACTGAGTATGTCTGAACTATACCAGTATACTTTTAAGTGAACTTGAAAGTCATTCATCTGGATTTAAATTAATATTTTAAATACCCATTGTTTGCCTGACAGACCAGCAATGCTACAGATGCTGGCAAAATGTCAGTGTGCAGTAAATCTTCCCTAATAAACCACACTTACCCTATACCCTAGAGTTTTTTAAAAGGACCACCAGGATCCCAAACTCATCATACATTTATCTGGAATGAACTCAAGATGTTTAATTGATACATGCTTATGTCTGAACACTGTCAAGTCTCGTAATAAGATGTTTAGTACAATACATCGGTTAGACTGCTAGAGTCCAGCCACAGTAATAAGTAATGACATTTGCAGCACAAAGGCAGCTCCCCAACGAATTGGTGACAAGAGTAAGAAGGCAATCTAGCCTGTGTAAGCTTTCAATGTGGTCTGAATTTTACAATTACATGTCCTAAAGCCCATTATTAGACATGAGGGCGATGAGAAGGAAAGCAGTCATTGCATCACCACTAACACCAATTATAGGAAACATAAATCATTCAAATTTTTGTACTTTAATAAAAATCAGCCTGAATTGGTGTTTAAAAGGAAGGATCTAGTATAGGAGCCTAATGGGATAGAAGAAAATAGAGTAATTGGAGGCTGCTGTCTTTTCACTTTCTATATAAAATTATTTGAAGAGACAGCCAAGAACTTTAAACAGCAGAAACCCAGAAAAGTTGTAATTTGGATGTCTTCAGTTGTGACTTTAATGGTGTTTGCTTAAAGAGCTTTCTTTTATCTCTGCAGACATACTTCAATGACAATATCCTCACACTGATACGGACATTGGTAACAGGAGGAGCCACACCAGAGCTGGAAGCACTGATTGCTGAGGAAAACGCGTTGAGAGGAGGTTACAGCACGCCCCAGACACTTGCAAACAGGGACAGGTGTCGAGTTGCTCAGTTGGCTTTGTATGATGGGCCATTTGCAGACCTAGGGGTAAGATCACGAGGGAAATGTAGGACCAAGGCTGGTCTGTGCTCTATTAGCTTTCTCTCAGACTGAGTGAAAAAATCTATCTTAATACGCATATAATTTCTATTGTTGAATTTAATAGAGCTTTTGGATTGTTTAAAAATTTATAGCCCAGAGTGCCAGGTTTGCTCTTTACCTTTTTAAGAAGCTGTATGACTGCCCAGGATCCTTGCCTACATATTTCATAAAGAAAATCCTGTGGCTCTTCTTTATTGTCAGCTAAAGAGATGGATGAACTGATTTGGATGATATAACCATTATAGCAATAATGAATTCTAAATATATTCAATATGCATAGATATAAATTTTGGGGGTTTTGGTAAGCTTATTTAGTGTTTTCACACAGCTTCCAGTTCTTAAAATCAGCTTATTAGCTTGAAGACAAAGTTGTAAGGTTTGTTTTCTGGTGGTTTTGGATGAACTAAAATCCTTGTGAAATCCTAATTTTCTGATAATTTGACTGCACTGTTCTAAGGGTGAAGTCAAAAAAGCAAAGCAAAAAATTTAAAAACCCTAAACCAAATAGTTAAATGATCTTTAAAATAGAGTGCATTATATAAAAAGTAGATAAAGAAGTATCTGAAAATGTTTTCTGGACCACAGTTTGAAATCTTGACGTGAATCCAAAAGCACCCACTCTGCTTTGACGATGGTGTAGGTTTTGATGTTCTTAAATTAACCTTGTGTTCACGTGCTCTGTCTAAAAAGAATGGAATTACCTTCTTCACAGAAATGACAGGGAATCCCAGTTTAAGGATTAGGGCAGCACACAGATAGAAGCCTACAGCCTTTCAGCTGATGTAGCAGTCTAGTTGTAGCTGAGACCAGCAGCTCATCAAAACACTTCACCATGAGGCTTAACATTTCCACAAATAAAATAAGCAACAGCAGTCTTTCAAATGCTGTTTCACCAGAGCCTCAATTGCACCACACCTGTGAAGGCAGAATGCATCAACTCTCATGATTACTTAAGAATCCCTATTTTAGATATACAAATGAGCAAATCTAAATTTTTTTTTTTTGCTAATCATATGTTTAGTCATTATTTTACAGCAGCAGATATTTTATAATCCTTTTAGACCCTTAGAACTCTAATTTCTGTTGTGCTCTTGGTGAATTTTTTTTTTTTTGTCTGGATGACAGTATGGCTGCTGCCAAGAAAAGGTCAAACATACTCACAATTTTAATACCTCAGTTAATGTAATTTGTCTGGTACCAAAATTTATATTTCCAGCTTAAAGCAAATCACACGCTCTTTCCAATTTGCCATTATTTCATGGACCAAGGCTCTCCAAAATAACAATCATCACTTTACATAGTTACTTATTTGAAATAAAACATTCAGATTATTCATTTCCTTGGGTAAAAGGCTCTCATTTGAGACAAACAACAAACTCTCTATACGTTGTCTCTTTTTTAAAAAGTTCATACTGAACGACCCATTTCCTGGCATTAACAGGGCAAAGAAAGGAAAAAAATGCACTGTTCTCTTTTTGTTTGTTTGTTTATCTCCTCTCTTCCTCTAGGATGGAGGTTGTTACGGAGATCTATTTTGTAAAGCACTGAAAACATACAATATGCTTTGCTTTGGGATCTATCGATTAAGGGATGCACATCTGAGTACTCCCAGCCAGTGCACTAAACGGTGAGTCTGGTCTTGCAGAACATCTCTGCTTCCCTGGTCTTCAGCCTTCTCTGCGAGAAAGAGCCCAATGCCTGTAATAAATATAAAAAAGAGCTTGCTCCATTTTTGCATCACTTTTCCACAATCCTCTTTGATGATTTCACGATGACTCTCTACCTGACTTCAAATCATAACCTGGATATCACAGCATAAGTTTTCAGCTAATCTTATTCAAAATTTTCTAATTAAATTTTCAGAATGTGTGTCTTTATCTTGTTTGCTTTATGATGATCCACTGTTTGGATCGAAGGAAAGGATTCAGTTTCCTTATATCAGTCAATTCTAAGTTGTGGGATAATAATTTAAATTACAGTAGCTAGTCTTTTATCTGAATGCTCAAAAAATACTCCTCTGGGCTTCCCATCAGTACCATCTGTGTCTAATCATAGTTTCTTCCTGTAAATGGAAACTCCTCTCTTGGTAGACTATATTTTTACTTCAGTAGCACCAAGCCTGACCTTAGTGCTTTAAACAGAGCAGACACATTTCCATCTTTGCAAACTGAAGGCCATTTAGCAGCTTGCTTGAAATGTGTCTTAATTAACTGCTTGCTAGAAATACACACAGACCCATACCAGAACTATCACAAATCTACCATCTGTTACTGTTTCGTGCTCTACAAAAAAGCGTCATTATTGGGTGAACATGGCAATAAACAACACTGCAGCCCACCAAAGCAGCTTCTTCTGTAAGAATTTGAACAAATTGGGTAGAAAAAATGATTTGCAGTTTAGATTTACACTGCAGTTGCTATACTTGGGATTATTTGTTGGATTAATAAGGGACTTCTGTCCCTGAAGCAGCTAAGCAGATTTCTTAAGAGCGTTGAATTAATTTGAAAAGAAGTCATGAGCTTTGTGTTCAGTTTTTACTCATTTCTTGCTTGGACAGAAAATGCCGATCGCCTTGCTCAAGTCTGTTTTTCACATGCATGAAAAAATTTAGCAGCTGCTCTATAAGCCCTTCATACCCTGAAAGGCCATTAGGTAAAGGTGGGGATTCTTGAAATTGAGCAAGTTTTATTTCAGGGCTGGGATTTATACTAAGCATTGTTGGATTCTCAGATGTGCAGATTTCTCTTTATAAATGCTCTTGGAGGCTGTGAATGTACATGCGGAGTGAATGATCAATATTAACCTTGCTACAAAGTTATTGATGTATTTTCCTTAACTTGTTTTAACTACAGTCACAATCCAAACCAATAATTATATCCCCTGTTCTATTGACAGTATTTAAATATTTAATAACTATGTAAATATGTATTTCAATGAGCTGCATATAAAATCCTCCTCTCTCTGCTTTTCAGCCATTCTTTTAAATACTGTTTGTGGTGGGTATGTTACTGGTTATTGTCAATATATGAATGTATTTGCTAGAGTCATTGCATTACACTGCAGCCAGAGAAAGGAGCATGATTTGTATGGTATCTTCTCTGAAAAATCATTATGTGATTCACTTGGAGAACATTATTCTTAGACTTCATGTCTGTTTGACAGAAAACATTAAAAAAGTGACAGCTGACTTAAAAAGGTCCTAAACCATAACAGGAGTTATGTTAGCTAAAATTAGGTACAAACAGAAATGCAAAAATTGGGCTAAATGTTCCTGAGCTAACAACTCTAGAAGAAATTTTTAGTATAAATCTAAAGCTGTTTCCTTTTTCTTTCTTTTTCTCTCTCTTCCTTTCTTTCCAGTTACGTTATCACAAACCCACCATATGAATTTGAGCTTGTGCCGACGGACTTGATCTTCTGTTTGATGCAATTTGACCACAACGCTGGCCAGTCCCGAGCCAGCCTTTCTCATTCCTCCCATTCCTCCTATTCTTCCAGCAAGAAGAGCTCATCAGTTCACTCTATCCCATCAACAGCAAACCGACCGAACCGCACCAAGACCAGGGACTCCCGGGACAAACAGAAGTATGTGCAGGAGGATAGACTTTGATATGTGTATCTACTCCACTGTGTGTGAAACTTGCATTCACCACCCATTCTCCCCGGTTAACGTTTCCAGCAGTAATGTTCCCTGTTTTCCCATGGAGTTCTCCCTTTTTGTACACATATTTTGCATATGTATGACAGTGTGCATGTGATTGTCATTTTTATTTCACCACCATAAAACCCTTAAGCACAACAGCAACAAAGCAGACGGACCAAAAGTTATTTATGATGCTAGGGGAGAATAAAAAAAGAATTCCAAACCCATAGGCACACTGAAAACATAAATAACTCACTGCAGTTACTCTACATATCCAAAAATAGAGTATATTTAGCATGAACACTTACTCTTGATGTCAGAGTTACACAAAGAAAGTCATTTAGTGCAGAAGTGCTGATGTATGTTGCGGTAGGTTTTTTTAATACTCATATTTACAGGAGCTGATACATTTATTGGAAGCTTATAAAACTCTCCTATTGAAAAAAAAAAAAAAACAAAAAAAAAACAAACCCAACAAAAAAACCTGCAAAAAAAAAAATCCCTGCTGATTTTTCACTCAAAGCTTATATTATATAGGGTTTACACTCCTTGTATAGACTATTGCTACTACACATCTGCTTTAAACTAAAGCAATATCAGGGACTTTTCTGCTTGTTTAAGAACTTTCTCTAAAATACTAGTCTTTTGGAGATGGTGTATTTTCCCTTTAACAGTGAAGTTGTCTGGGCATGAAGTTGTAAAACTCCAATGGTTTAATTTAAGTTTAGAAAGAGTCTAATTGCATATTAAATTATTATTCTGTCTATTTATATTGCCACATGAATACCTATATTTTCTTTCACTTTTGACATTTGGGATAAAAAGCCATATGTATCATAAATATTGGATGTAAGTCATTAAAATCTGCCTTGTTGGGACTTTTACGTCTTTAAAAGGTGAATTAGTCACCTTATGTACAGAATAAATAATGTTCAGAAAAGAGCAAGCATTTTTCTATGCTTACATATCAGATCTCAAGGGACTTTGCTCCTTTCCCCAGATGGTAGTTTAACTTTTCCAAGTTAGTGTTGGTATAAATCATCCAACAAGAGTCCTAATATATGAAGAACCTCCAGAAATCTTGCTGCATGTTCTACCTGGTTTTTTTCAACAGGTGCATGCCAGTGTGCAGGAATACAGGGAAGACAACCGAGTGCCTTTAAATCTCTGCCATTTGGGGAGAAAAGGTGCTGTGGCCCAGACTGTTAATGAGGAGAACAAGAGGGCTGGGTTGGAAATATTCACGGTGCTGAGGCGTCATGTTCCATGCACTTGCCAGAATTTAGTTCTTGCAAATCGTCACCAATGACACATGTAGCCAAAAAAAGTTGTGGCAGGGAACTAAATAAAGTAGTGGAAAGGAACGTGCCCTAGACAGCCGTAGAAATGATACTTCAGGCTTGCTTTTACTTTTTTTTTTTCCTTAGTTTAAACTTCAGGAACCAATGTATATTTTGCAATATACGGCTAGCTCTAGGTTTATGGAGGGTTTCCAAGGGTAGGGAGGGCAGAAACACGTCCCCTCTTCCCTGACTATCCAGCAAGAAAGCATGCAGACAGAAAAAAATATTTAGATTTGGAATGATTAGCATTGTAACTGCCAACCCAATCAAGGTGCTTTTATGGTTAGTTTTGTCTTCTACCTTCCCCTTCCCCAAGCATGATAATTTTGAAGATTTGCTTGCTGTGTGAATTGACAATAAAGCCAAGCACTTTTACTGACAAAACCTGGAACTGTGTAAGTGGGCTACAGAGAATACCGCTGTGCAGAGCTAAGCCCAACGATTGGAATGCAGTGTATTTGTGTGAGTGTGCACTCAAAGGCAGCTGTAAGTCCAATCACTGAAATACGGTGCAAATTATGGTCGCTCCCCTACAAATGAGATTCTTACAGTTGCTCTTCGTCATAAAGAAAAATTCATGTGTTCCTTTTTGCAAAGAAAGTTATCATGTTTTGCCCTGAGAATATTTATTACTACAAGGATGTGCCAGTTAAAGTGCTCAACCAGAAATATGACAGTTTAAAAGCATTGTAAAACTTACATAGCTTACTTCTTTTTCTAAAGTGCAACAAGGATGAATAGAATGGGCCAAGGTATGAAAATTAATGGTTCTGCATGACCTAGCAACTGCTGTGGGTTTCCCTCTATAACTTTGTCCTTGTGAAAACTTGTGAAATTAAAAAAAATAGTTACAAACTTTATTCAGTTATTGGTTTGTTTGTTTGGTTGATTGTTTTCTTGGTTTTCTTTTGCCTTTTTCTTTTCCCCACCAAACCAGAAGTAAAACTGGCTGCTGCTGCTGCTGCTGCTGTTTCTCAACCCTGTTTTGTTTTTTTATCCTCTCATCTGCTTGCCTTTCTAATTGCACGTGTCCTTTTGTAAACACCCAGGTTCCTGCTCAATGAAGATGCCTATCATGGTGCAGACATTACTTTAATTTCCCATTCCTCATTCCAATTTTTTTCCTCCCTCCCCCTTCCTACTCTCCTATTCCCCATGTATGTACATGAGCATCTTTTTATGTCGGCAGTATTGATTGAAGATAGTTGAGAGCAGTTACACATTTTGGAAGAATGTTATTGGCTTTGACACCAAAATGCTTTTCCATTAATGTTTTATCTGTTTTCCATTTAGCACAGAAAGGAAGGGTGTTAATATGAAGCCACTTGTCACATCCTACATAATGATTTTTATCCAAAAAAGTAGTATTTGTGTAACGGTGCTGCTCAAATAGAAAAAATGTAAACAGCGTACATTAGAGAATTAACTTGCCTCCTTTGTGAGCAGCAGAAGAGGAATATCTAGAATGGGTGCAAATCTGAATTCTTCAAATTACATTGAAGTCTACTGCACCTCTGTCCTCGATCCTGAAGTTGGAATTCTAAAACTTTTGACTTCTAGTGATATTGTGTACAATTTCCACTGTACAGTCAGATGGATCAAATAGTTTATTATAGTGACAAAGGTTTTCTGACATGGATATACTAATGGAGGTTGGTCATTATAAGTAGAGAAATACTTAAATCAAATTTATGTTGGTTTTTATATTGAATAGTAAATCTCCTGTTCTATCCCAAGTCAGACAACCATAGTAGAATGGTTAGTGTTTGAAGGTGAAGAAGTGTCACCAATGTCAGGAGTTGACATTTTAGGGTTTTAAATGAGGGTCCTGCCATTTATATCAGTCCCAGCATGGTTTCAGCGTTGGAAACCAAGTTCTTAGTGAGCTTAAGTGTTGTTACCAAACCATATCTAGCAAACGTGCAGGTTCTTGGCATGGATTCCTATTGAGCTAATCTGAGAGAGTCAGGCATTTCCCACTGAAATTCCCGTTGTCAAAACTAAGACTTTTGGTAGTTTAAAAAATAAAAAATCAAGAACAAGTCCAGAACGTTATCTTTGTCATAAAACTTTATATGTCCTGAGGCAAAGTTCTTCATAAAAAAATAGTTTGTTCTCTCTTTCCCTGCAAATTTCTTACTGCCTGGTACGTGTAAAATGTTCATCTGCCAAACAAAGAATTGCTGAGCAGCTGGGTGGAGGAACTTTCATTGCTTTTTTCTCTCATGCAGGAACAAGTTACATGGGAGAATTTTCAGCTTAGTTATAAACAAGATAGTTACATGCAGGGAGGAGAAGCACAAACACATACATGACACACAAACACATACGTGCAAACTAATTTGAAACTGCAAGGGTCACAGAAGACAAAAATTTCATGTTTTAAACAGTTGAAAGGTAACCTGGGATTATGGTGAGAATACAAATTATTAAAACCTTTGTGTTATGTTTAGGTAGTATTTTCTTTGCCTCTTCTTAGAAGAGAGGGTGTTTCACAGTGGTGTTTGTTCTAAGTTGCTCCTCAGTCCAGAATTAATGATAGACATTTTAAAGCACCAATACCATAAATCTGTGGAGAGAATTGCTGGAGTCTTATACAAGTTGAAGAAAACTGTGTTTAGATCTTTTTACTTTGATTATTTATATCCTTTTTTTTTTTTATGCTGCAGGGAAGAGTGTTACCCAAAACCATTAATTTTTACTTATTTGTAATATTTGTGAGCATTAAGCCTTTTGAACCCTCATGGATGCATTGGTGCTGATAGCCCATTACAAACAGATGTTTGAGAGGAAAGTGAATGTTTTCTGCTTTCTGATACATTCAGTTGCTTAGTTGTTCCAACATCTCTCAGGTGATGCTGCCAAAAAGAAGCCTGTCAAATAGCATAGGAAGATCAGGGACTTTTATCAGCAGCTCCTAAAAAAATAAGATAAAAAACTACATCTATTGTCACTATAATGTAGAAACACTTCTGGTAAGGAGCAATATGCACATTCCAAAAGGGAGAGAAACAGACTGAATGTGACAGAGAAGTTAAAAATGCTTGGTGAGTATAACAATATACACAGACTTTAAAAAGGGGGTTTCTGAACTGATCCAAAGGAAAGAGTAAATATTAAAGATAAAAATCGGAGACTCTGGAAGACAAACCAAAATCAGGCTGGAAACATAGCATAAAAGACTGAAAAGGGTGTAGGGGCTTCAAGAAGGATGTTTAGTAACTGGGAGCAGAGTATTATAGTGGCCAAGAGTAAAGAGCAGGAGTGTTAAGCTCACAAAGGTAAGTAGAGAGGTCCGTGAATTTGCACAGGAGATTCATCATTATGTGGTCAAAGACAATTTTAACAGCAGAAAGGAACAGGAAAGGAATAGAGCTGGATCTAAGCATCGCATGCTGGAGATGATAATGCTTGGATCAAGGTTTCAGCACTGGCAAAAAGAAATCCAAACAGCAAAAGAAATTACAATCTACCAGCTTCTGCATTTAATATTAATGTTCTGTATTTATTAATTGCCAGGTAAATGCAAAAGGAGACTGGGTGGTTTCTTATTAAAGAACAGCTTCCTATACAGGAGTTTAATTGTAAATTTAACACATAAATAAATAGCTTATTTTGAAAATTTTAGGGAAATCAGGGTATTTTGAAGTGCTTTGTGCTGGCTGCTGAGAAACACAAGTTCTGATTCTTAGCACTCACGCAAGTCTCCCCTTACTTGCTACAACACTGAATTAACTTGCACCAAGTTCTGTTTGTAAGGAAAGTTTTTGCACCATGTGCTAAAAAAAAGAAGGTAGCAATGAAAGTTCACAGTGCTTAACTTGACTCAAAATCATTTTAAACACAAACCATTAGAAAACTGTTAGTTTGAAATTGTTTATGTGATCTCACAAGGCTTTTAAAACATGATAACCATCACACTTTACACCTCTCTGAAAGGTTAGTTTAATCGTAGATCACATAAAATTGGTTTCCACAAATGCATAATGGTTCATGTGTCACACTTGAACTAAATGGTTTTTTAAATGGAGCTGAAATTATTTTGATGTGTACACATTCCCAGACTTCTTTTTCCTACAACCTTTCTTAAACCGGCCCCCATCAGGAATCATTCCCTTAAAGTCTCATTAATAATTCAGATGTTCTGATTACTTTAAAAGATCTATGGAATTGAGGCTTTTTTTTTTTTTTAACTGCTTGACAAAAAGATAAATGAATGTAGAAAGAAACGGTAGGAGTCTGGCAAGCTGTAGATCATCTCTGAACAGATTGTAACTTTATCATTCTGTCAGGAAGAATAATTTAAAGCACTTAATCAGTTAGCTTCAGTGTGCAGGATGTAACATTATGAATTCCTATCGTCCAATCTGTTCAAATCAAAGGGAACTTAATTATAATAGGTGAGAGAGAGGGAGATGGGAGACTGAACATCGTTCAGACTCAGGCAACTTTAAGGAGGCAGGGAATTATTTAGTCTGGTCACAAACGAGTAGGATATTTTTAAACAGAAGTGAAAAGCATTTTAGAAAATGACAAGAAAAACAATACAGTGGTTCTGTTTCCCTTCAGTAATAACCCACTAATAAGTAATATAATTCCTGTGTTTGGTTTAATTTTTAAAAATGTGTAAGAACAGGTAACAAAGTTTTTAATGGGGAGTGGGGGTCTGGCATGTCAATTCTAAAAATCCATATAAAGTGGAAGTGTTTTGTTATTCTTGAAAGTGACTGAAAAGTCCAGTATTAATCTCCAGATTCTGCAGATTAAGCTACTTGTTGGGAGACTCTAACTCCAATGCTCTTTGTTTATTTTGTGCATTTATGTCCAGGTATTTGTCCTTTATTCTCAGTCTTTCTATTTATTTTCTCTCCTTTCCCTTCTGAGATTTTGTGCTCAATCCTTGGGTTTCTAAGGTGAATTTTGCTTTGCTAATTTTAGATCGTTTATTTATTAAAAAATGAGCATGCCTTCCACTCCTATCCTGATTCCAGATACTGCAGCATTTCCGTGGTTAGCAGAGGTAGAAGTTTATATCATGTAAGTGAGGCACTAAAGCTTCTGCAGCATTTTGGATTCCCCACTGAGAAGTAAGAGTGGCAGCTCTGGTGCGACACACTTTGAACCTTGCATGTAATAATGAAATGCCCAGAACCATAAGGGTCCACTGCTCTGCCCACCCACCTCTGGAATTTGGGGAAGGAGGACAGAAATGGAAACAGAACCCTGCTCACAAAGGCTTGTCAAGGCACAAGTGCACCTAATGGCCATTAGCCACTCTAAGCTGCATACCTGTCATTGAGAAATTACAGCAGAAACTGCTCTCTAAAGGGTTTAAGATTTTTTTTTTCTATTGTGAATTTTAAGAAGCTTTTGTCCATACCTGCAATGGAGCAGTGCAACATAGTGGTTACAATGATGAGCAGCTGGGAAAGGGCTGCAGTGTTGCAGCCTCAGCATCCTTTTTTATTGCTCCCAGCCCACCTTAAAGCCGCACCATGAAATTCCTCCTGTGTTCATGGAAACAGACATTGCTCAAGGATAGAAAAGAAAGAGCTTCCTCCCTAATTTTCCTTTAAGTCCTTACTTCCTTTGCCTTGCTGTCACCTGTCACGACCGATCCATTCAGTATTAACTGGAGCCCTACCGGTCACCTGCAGTGTCTGGTGTGTTCCCCAGCCCGTGTTAATCCCTGGGGTTCAGTAGTGCCCCAGCAGCTGTGTTTCTGTGGGATATATAGGGATATAATGTAGGGATATAATGCCCACCCTGTGCAGTAAGGCTGCCGTCTGGCAGCAGGAACACAAGTCCTGTTTATTCTAGCACCAACTGCAGAAAGTTCTTTATGTTCTCCTGCATGATTTCTGGGCCAGCAGTAGCCACCACCCCAAGGCTGAAATGGTTCAGAGAAGTGTCTGACTCTTTTGGTGCTCCTCTGTGTATAGACTCACATGCTCTTTTCACATGCATTACCCTTATCCCAGCTGCTCTCCTTGGCTTCTTAGTTTAGACTTTGATTTGTATCTTTTTTTTTTCAATAAATGAATCACCTGAGCATGGGCACAAGAAAAGAGCTCTCTTACATCCAACGAGCAAACTAGCACATTGGCAGTTTTCTTTAGCTTCTATTATCAAATCTGCAAGCGTCATCCTCCTTTCATAACAGTATTTTCAGAGGTATTAGTCTAATGCACTGTACTGCTAGTAATTAGTCAAAGTCACCTTCTATTGATCTCTTTTTTCTATAAACTTTACTGACTGCTCCCTTTTTCTTTCTTTTTTTTTTTTTTAATGTTTCTGTGTACATGTGCTTCACTAATTAAAACTTTCATTTTTCCCTCCTTATTCTGTCTCTACCTGTTTTGCTCCTTAGCAGAAAAGAAATGGTTTACAGATGAGCCGGATAATGCCTATCCCAGAAACATTCAAATCAAGCCCATGAGCACTCACATGGCCAATCAGATCAATCAATATAAATCGACAAGCAGCTTGATACCACCAATACGAGAAGTTGAAGATGAATGTTGACTCCTTCGAAGCCAGAACTATTTTTTTAAAGCCTGACAAACTTCATGAATGGTGATGTGACATTTATTCCTCTTACTTGCTGAACCACTGACGGAGAAGTTAAGAAGGGCACGCTTAATGGGAAAATAAAGTAGACAGATCTTTGTTTGTCTGCCTTTAATATTGCTTCCACGTATTTTGGAAACTATTTCATTTATAAATGAACATAATCCAAACTAGTCATGTATAGCCTCTAGCATTTTAAATTATTTTTATTTATTAGAAAAAAATATATTTTTCTTTTTTTTTCATTGTTAAGTATTTTCCCTTAAAAAAACAGCATATGTGGCCAGACTCCTAAAAATTAAAAAACCCCAGCAAACCCTCAGTCTTTGGCTTAAAGGAGAATGATGGTCACAGTTATAAGGATATGTAATTAAGGGAGACAAATGATATATTTACAAAAAGGAAAAAAAGGTCCAACTTGTATTTTAGTAAATCAAAAAAAAAGAAGAAAAAAAAACCTACAACACTTCACCAAAATGTTTCTTTATCGGAAGATGTGTATTTTGTTCAGCATTGACACCAGCTCTTAATAAATTGAACTTATTTATTTTCAGAGTTGAAAGTCATATTTTTGTACAGGTAACATTCTTCTGAACTATTCTTTGTTTTATTAACATATACAGATCACCTTGACTGCTGGTTATGCGGAGGTCCAGTGACCCCCACGCTGTCCCCTGCCCCTGCTCACGGTCCCACACAGAAACCCGGCACCTTGGGGACGCGCTGGGACACAGGCACAGGGAACGTCACCACCCCAGCCAAGGGACATGGGCACAAGGGCACTGGCTAGAAATGGCAAATCTGGCAATTGCACTTCTCTTCCCGTTAGCCGTCAGCAGTTGCTAATTTCAGGAAGGCAAGCTTGGCAATTCTTCTTTTGCCATGTATTACAGTGCTTTAATCCAGAGTGCATAAAATAGTGCATGGAAGCATAAGTTATAAACCATCTCATCTACCACATTTTGTTACTTCCTTACTTCAGCAGTGCTGATGACCTTTCATTGGTCTGAGATGGTACAAATTCTTCCTGATATGGAGAGAGATTTAGCTCCAGATCCTTCTCATACCCTGTTAAAGGGCACACTGAATCTCCTTTTGGTGAATTCAGATCAGGATAAAAACTGGTTTAGCCTCAGCTCTACAATCTCACAATGTGCTGCCCTCAGTTAATGCCTACAATAAGCAACATCATTATTGCAGTTGTTTTTCTGGGGTTTTTTTCCCTTTTATTTATTTTTACTTTGCTGGGACACCACACACAAAAGTACAGTAATAACCAAATCAAAATAATAAAAATGATGAATGTATTTATTATGATAACATGCAAAAGGCCTTTGATGGGTGCCTTTTGTGTCAGCAGTTTCACAAAGTTGCCAACAAGCTTTATAGCCATCAGACAAAAATGTGATGTTTCGTATCTGTGCTGCAGTATCTACCCACCCAAGCATTTATGTTCTAAATGATTTAGTAACTCTCTCTATCTCAAATAAGCAACATCTGACACAATTGTGTGGGGCAAAAAAAAAAGGAAAGGCTGTGCTAATATGAAAACAAAAACCAAAACCACAAAACCAGAGTCATCAGGAAAAGCATTGTGCACTTCTTCAAGTTAACTTTAGGCTTTGTAATTTTGCGGAATTGTTAAACACCAGAATTAATCATACCGTGGTATTTTTATCATTAGAGAAATATCAGTGAATCAAACAAATACAAAGCAGATGATGAATTTATTGTGAAAACAATGATGTCCACTATATAATCCAACATTTAAGCCAAACTATCTCAGCTTTAATGTTTGTCCACTGGCTGCAGTACAAGTATAACCATAATAACACCTAATAGGCTTTATTCTGGAGTGACTTCTTGGACTGTGACTATTTCGTTGTTACATTTTGTAGAATAGTTACTTAAAGACAATAACAAGAATTGTTAATACAGTATCTGTAAAATTGGATTGTTTCAAATATTTCACTCTCCTACAGAGTAACAAAACAACACAAGCAGTTTTCCATTGTTATTTAGATCCATGTTTAATGCATTTCACAGTCCCAAAAAGAGAAGATAATTCCAGTGAGTTCTTCCAACATATGCTGCTTCAGCTAGTGACATGTTATAATTTACATCCAGTTTCTCCATTGGGTCATGTTAAGCCTTTTCTTTGAAGTCAGTGCTCCTTTTTCATTTATGAACTGCATTCATATTACAACCAGATTGAGCAAAGCTGGTCCTGAGTACAGGAGAATTATAGAAATTTATGTTCAGCCTCACCAAATGCATATGAATATTTTTTTTTTCCTGAGAAGGCTGGTGGTTACTGTAGAGGCATAGAACATTATACTTTATACCTTATCGTATACAGCGCCACTGCTGAGTGTCCTTCCTTGAGAAGTGAGCATTCACTGGATAAAGCATACTAATGAATCTAATACAGCACCCCTACGTAGCTAAGGTTGGTGTGTGTCCAGTTTAACTGTCACACCCCAAAATCCCATGCTACTAACTGTTTATAAATAAAGGACAAGACCTGAACACACGCACGAGCTCTTCTGGCACGGATAGCTCCATATGCAATGGTGTAAAGAACAACACCCATAGAGAGCAAACGAGACGGAGAAACTGGTAGAGTTATGGGTCTACATTTACCATTATAGAACAGCCAAAATCAATAATATTTTCTTACTCCTGTTTTTGATAATCAGAGGTGCAGGACTGCCCTTTGGAAATTAGGTGGAGGAACAGATAGAAAATCTGTTGGGGATCTTTGATATCCAGCCATTAAAAATAATAAGGCCAGCACCAATAAATGGATATATGAAGTTACATCAAAGCTGGGAAAAGGCTGGGAAAGGGACCTAAGTGACAGATGACAGACCACATGATGACCAATATAGAAACAAGTTCTTGGTCTTTATCAATAACTTTACCCCCTTTCTCAGAAGGCAAAAAGAAAAAGAAATCTAGGGTGTGGTGGCGAAGAAAGCTTTTTCTTTTTTGTTTTTTTTTTTTTTTGCATGCAGTACTGATACAGGCTCTAAAATGTTTTTTGATAACTCATGTGTTGGATAAATAGTGTGTCTGTGTGTGTGTGTTTGCATATACGCATGTCCAGACACGCACACACACATATATGTGGGTACACACGTAAACACACGTGCCTCTGTGACTACACACACACATATGTATGGGACTGTGAATGTATTTGATAGAGTCAGCACATGAAGTCATCATTTTTATTTTCCATGAACTGGGGTGAAGAAAGGCACAAAAAATAAGAAAATATCTGACTTGCATGGTAGCACGTGGAAGAATTGTTTCTGCTGTTTCCACCTGGTTTGACCAAAACGCAGCCATCCTGGTTAGTTTTATCAGAGATGCACTGACATAATGCTGCAGAGCCTTCTCTCACTGCTGGAGCTGGGCTGTGCTGCTGGCCCTCCTCACACCCCTGCACGTGTGCTCCCCATTGCCAGAAAGTCTGCTGGCTCTCTCTGTTTCATGGCTATTATTTTAGTTTGTTCCCCTGAAGCCCATGAGCACTAAGATGAAAGGATAAAACTATCCTCTGATAGATTTGGTAGCAAGTGCCGAACACAGCAAAACTTAAGGTATAAAATCACAATCAATGTGATTGTGCAGTTCCTTCTAAAATTATATCATGTATTTTTTAATGGGGAAAAACAAGATCAAAACACTTCCTTGTACTTTTTAAGGCATTCTAAAATTTTCACTGACATTTTAACACCTTGTCTTTCAAATCAGCATCGATGGCCCAACAGTAGGGCATACCTGGGACAGAAAGTACAAACCCCTTGATCTGGGCCAGGCATGGTCAGCTGGATGTGAAAAGACCTAAATGCCTTCAGCCAAAGGCAGGAAAGGGCAGATGTGATTTGCCAGCAAGGTACAGGAGACACTGCAAAAGCATTAGCCTTTTATTATATATTGTTGGGTGGTGGTGGGTGGGGTTGTCTATTTTTGGCCTCTGAGAGGAAGATTTTGCAGTTCTTGAACTCTTCATGCAGTAGAAGGAGAAAGTACAATAGTGTGTTGTCATTTGGGTTTTGCTGGGGGCGTGTGGCTAAACTACAGCTAACAACTACTGCAATAATTGGTTGCATAAACTGATGCATGAACATACATGACAAAAAAGCAATAATTTACAAATGGCTAATAATTTGTGTTTTCACTGCTTGGCCACTGACTTCAGCCAATTCATGAAAGCATTAGCAACTGCCCTGGACTAGCTGACTCACATGGGCTCAAACTGAAACACAGAGCAGGTGCTTAAATGGTTTTAAGAAGTGGATTCCTAAGGGCTCCTGGATCCCAATGTATTTGAAATGAACACATATTGAGGTCAATATGTGTGTGTATGTGTGTGTGTATGTGTGTTTCGTTTTTACAGCTGTTATCATTGTGAATTTCTTTAGCACCAAAAGAAGTGTGTGTCTCACCTTTCATTTCTAGTTTTGAATGTGCTTAAACAAAATAACCAAGTGTGTGAAAGGCGATGAACAGGACAAAGTGAAAACAGAAATCTGTTCCCAGTGTTACAGTGGAGTAGCCTGGGAATATCTGTCAAAGTCAATGGCAATTGCACAAAAAATTTCAGAGGAAAGGAGAAATCTTTATAAACCTGTTTTTTTTTCCTTCCTGTGCCATCTGAACCACTGAAATCTTCAGCATATAAACAAGCACCTTTTAAATTCTAATTATTTTTTTTAATTCTAAAGGTTCTTGAATAATCACAAGCTAAAGAGAAACAGTTTTTTTAAAAAAAAATCATTATATATGCACAGCAGGTCTCCTAATATTCCATTTATAGTATTTTCATGCTGAGCAATAGTAGTTGATGTGGGTTAGAGCCCCATGTGAAATAAAGAAAGGAACATAGTAGCTCTTCTGCTGTAGTCACAGCCCAGGATGGTATGTGGGCCTGTAGTATTGATGAGTCTGTGCCAGCACTTCTCAGAGCTCTGTTTATGTCAGCACTGTGTCTGTTCTGCACAGGTCCTCTCTGCTCTAGAGCCTGCAGCCGCGTTGGAGCTGTGCAGCCTCTGAGCAGCAGTCTGTACGGCCAGGTCCGAGGGCTGCTGCTCTGAGGGATCTGCTCTGCACAGTGCTGTGCTACTGGCAACTGCCAGAAGCAGGAGGGGTAGGGAAAATGAAGAATATACAAAACATAAGGTATTTCTTTTATTACTTCGGGTCTAAACTAGAGCAATATCTAGCTTAGGAAGCTAAATGGTAATGCTGCATCTAATTAGAACCTTTATGATGTTGAGACAAGGTTTCTTACTGCTTCAGTCAATGCATTTTAGAGGAGATCTCTGGATAATAAAAAAACCAAACAACCCAGAACACAGCATATAGGCAGTTGAACACGTCATAAAACCCATAGATTTTCAGAAACTAAAAATGTGGCATATGAGCATTTTGTTGACTGGACAATAACTAGTAGGAACCAAATAAAAATGTCAGCAGAAGTTATCTCAAGCAGTAAAAATTCTGCTTCTGCCATAGTCCCATAACTTGGGACATATATGCTTAGCCAATGCAAATAGTCTAACCTCTGGCAAAAATAAATAAAAAACATTTAAAAATTACATATATAATTTTCACATTTCTGTAGAGTTCAAGACTGATGAAACCATTTTCTTCCTTTGGAACAAACACACACATGCAAATGCATATATCCAATATATTTGATTGTTTCACATGTCTACATTAGTTATAACTTGGAAGTGGAGATGGTGAGGGGGTACACTGAGAACCAGCTAGGATCTTAGTTTGGAAGTTCATCAAGAAAAAGGAGTACGACTTCATCACTTTACTTTTAACATCGTGGGTTGGTGAGAGAGAACAAATGCTGGTGCTCAGAAATGATCTACCTGACTTTGTCATATGTAATATCCAGTGAAAAATATATCGTCCTGTAAAAAGGGTTTGTACATAACTTGTACATGGTTTCATTTTGTATTTTTCTCAGATTAAAATTTATGTATTTGTGTTCTAAAAGAAGGAGATATTGCTGTGTTTTGTTTTTTCTCTTCTAGAACAGTTTGTAACGTGTATCACCAAGCCATGAATATTACTGCGTTCATGAAACCAATGATATTAATACTTCAATCAAAGACTAACCCAACAGCCTTTCTCTCTTGCTTACACTCCAGAATCAGCTCCTTGCTAATAATAATTAATATCAGCTGCCATGAAGGATGCTGTAGGTACTATAAATTAGTAATTCTGCACCAGCAACAAATGGCACCCTAACACCAGCTGTGTATCAAATACAGATACAGTCTGGTTTGATTTAGCTACTTTACATGGTGGAACATGTCACCTTTAGTTCTGACAGGTCAAGTTAAAATGGATTGATAATTTTGCTAAACAATGCAAGATTTTCTATTTTCTCATGATGAGTAAATTTAAAAATTATCTGCAAGTTTTGGACTATGTTTCCGTTGCAGGGAATTAGGGATCATCCTACATGCAACTGTAGGCTTGACAAAAAACAGTCTCCTTTTGAAGTCTGTAACATTGTGTGCATGTGGCTGGCATTCTGCTATAAAAATAACCATTAAGGTTGACATCGTTAATCTTTTGTGCAGGAGTTTCACCACAGTGAGTTGTGATCAATCACAGTTTGATAAACCTTGCTTGTTTCTGAATAATGGAGAGGAAAGAAGAGGAGCAGAACTCTGGAAAAGACTCGGTTAAGCATCTGAGAAACCCCCAAAAGTACAAATAGTCAGTTGGTGCTAACACAAAGAACCTGATATAGAATGGCTACACAGACTGCTCTGTAAGCAAACAAGAATGGTTCTGGGGGAGGAGGAGAATCAATGCATGACAGTATCTGTGCAGGACTGTGGAGAACTGTGTAAGAAACTGGCTCTCCACCAATGTCAGTAAATCAAACTGGTCCAGCCCTCACTGAGTTCCCTTGTCCAGACCATCCTTAACCTCTCTCACTGGGGGAGTTTACGTGCCATAAAACCTGTGATGTCTGTCTTCAGTTCAACGAAAGGACTACTCTGTGTCAGTATATCTGAAAGCAGGTGCCTACTTTAGATCCTATTCCTTATCCCTTCTTAATGCCAGGAACTAATTAGTAAGCTTGACTTTTAATTACTGAAGGAGAATGGTAAGAGGAAGTGATGGACAGTCATACAACTCACCATGAACAGGTACCCATTTTAAGATGGAATTGGAAATTCTTCATCACGAGTTTAATCGTGTGTCTGCCCCCTGCACAAGGTTCCATATCACAAAAGAGGCATTTATGCATACGTGGACATGTATGGGTATATTTGTGTGTGCATTTGAACATGAATATTTATATCTCTACATATAGGTCACCACCTACTAATACATTTTTAGTGTCTTGGCTCCTAGATGGCACCACTTGCTGTCAAAAACACTTAAATCAAAGCTGGACATAGAGAAACTAAGGTATGAAGCTGGTTTGTTATGTATCTACAGCCCTGATATTCATTAGCACAAAGACTTGAGAAGAACCTTATGCGGTTCCCACAAAAATTATGTAGTAATCTTAGTTAGCAAGCACCTGCAGTGAATGATCAGGCTGTTCACACCTTTTCTGGGCCATGAGGCAATCCTGCTACTCTTTCAAAATACTTCAGTTGTATTATAGCAATTTAATGTTGATTGTTTAAAAAAAATTATTTTAATTGCAAATTTGTAGCTCAAGCTAGGGAGGTGATTTCACAAATGTAGCTTTGTGCATTGGAGGAGTGACACTGAGACACAAGGGAACTGTGAGACAAACTTTTGCCTCACAGCTCAAAGGCAAGGTCAAGTATTTGCCATAATCTTCTTCAGCTCTGCAAAAACACCCCAAAACCAACCAACAAAAAGACCCCATAAAAATCCACAAACCCACAACAAAACAAGCCAACAACAAAAAAAAAAAGCCCAACCACACAAGAAAAAACCTCTCCCCTCAAAAAACCCACCAAAACTCCCACCCTAAAAAGCAAGCAAACCCTGCAAAAGCCCCAAAAAGAAAAAAAAAACAACCAACCCAAAACAAAGAAAAAAAAAAGCCCCCAAAAAACACGCACAAAAAAAAAAAATCTCCTTTCAGTCCTCCTTCACTTACCACAAGTCCACCCTTTGCCACCTGCAGCCTCCAGGGAAAAGATGCTATTTTAAAAAAGACTGTAAATTTTCTCTCACTTCAAAGACAGAGGACATTCAGACCTATTTCTAAGTAAGGGCAATCAATGACCCTAAGCTTGATTTCTGGCTGTATGTACTTGACTGACCTCTTCAAAAAACACTCGCCCTCCCCCAGGCCCCAGGTCTTAAAACAGATTTATTATTACACTTTTTTCAAAACATTCATTATGCTAAAATTTTCACCTACCTCTGGGTCTAGTTTGATAGGTTTTACTTTCCCTTTTTTTTTCACCCATGAGACACAAGTGTCCAGTAACCAGACACTTTCATTCTCTGTCAAAAAAATCTTACAATCAGTGGGAGAGTGAGTTCAAAGTATCCCAGTGGAGATGCTGCAGAGAGATGAACACTCCAGAGCACTTCTTATTTTTTCACAACTTTACCCAATTTCCACTTTCTTTTCCTGCTTGGAAGAAGAAACTCCTCTTTCCAACATCCTTGTCTTCTTAGGGCCTCCCCAGAGACTTGGAAATTAAACCACAGTAACAACTTGTAAAATATTTTATTGAATTTGAAACCTCTCTCTTGAGAAGCTTTAAACATGTCTGTTGTTTTTTCACTTCACTCATTCAAGTAATCCAGTAAACTCCTTAATTAGACATCAGATACAATAAAATACATATATTGAAAAGCATTTATTGCAAGATACAGAGCAAAACAGATCATCAAATGTTGGGTTTATCATGGATCAAATACTTTACATGTAGGATGCATAATTCATGTGTGCAGGCTCAATTAGGTAGCCTCCCACTCCAGGTGTACAGCTTGGATGCAAAGCTTTTTTAAAAGTCACTATCATAGTTGTTTAATGTTAGGAATTAATGGAAGCAGGACTGGTTCCTTTACTTCAAAGATAACTCCGGTGATACCAGAAGCCAAGAAAAGCCATGATTTGCACATATGTATTATTTTCCTGTGGGAATTTAAAAGCTAAAAGGGTTTTTAAAAAGTGTAAAGAAAGCTTTAGGAGGTAAGCAAAAGGAGAGCTAAAGAAAAGGCTGAGAACTTTAAAACTTTCCCAGAGAATGTAGGAAAAGAAAAGACAAGAAAAATACATTTCTATTTATCATAAGGTACAAGAACAAAGACTAATAGATGATACAAGGTGTGTTATGTTCTAGATATATGCTTTGTAAAGATAGAAAAAGTTTCAATCTTAAAATAATTAATTATTGTGTATTGTTGTCCTGGTTTATAGAGACTGTTTGTTCTTATTTATCCTACGTAGGATCTTTTTTGATTTGATTTTTTGATTTGCTAAAGTAATA